>JANAVB010008599.1:21672237-21778885 GCA_029216955.1 Iris pallida
GTCCTCCGAATGGAGTACGGAACTGAAAAATCCTCATTTCCTACTTCGCACGTTTGGTTCTACTTTAACAAAATGAGATTTGATATTCATGTCACTCCAACAAAAATTACATGTTCTCACTCACTTCAACAACTAATTCAAACACCAAACTTTAGGACTTTCCGATTCTAATCTCCACATCCTCAAAACACCCAAATGAAGAATTTTCAATTCGCTCGAGTTCACCGCAATGTACGTAAAATTGACAATTTTCGAAATTTTTACTTCGTTGCACTATGTCGAACCAAACAGTCCCTAATTTCAACAAGCAACAAAAATTTCAAATCATCAGAAAAACTAAAAACGTGTAAAATCGAGAATCTCGCAAACCAATATGCACTCTTTCACAAGCTATAAGATTTTATAAGAAATACATCGAAACTTTTCGAATTTTCTCCATACTTCTCCAACAATAATTATCCAATGCCATGTATTACGGTGAGTGTTCGGTTTATTGGGTTTAAACCGAATCAAATAGTCAAAATCAAATAAACCGAAATTCTAAAAATTCAAACCAAAATCGAACCAAAATTAGCCAAAACCGAACCGAATAATCAATTCATTTTGTTCGGTTGAAATATCATGTTGTTTAATGGATCCAAAATTGAAATCATATTAATTATATTAAAATATAGTTTTGATCTACACATTTGTTGTATGTCAAAGTTACTTCCAAAGTTGAACTAGTTGTTACATTCAAAGTTGGACTTCAAAACATATACATATAATTTTTATTTTCAAGATATACACATTTGTAATCACAAAATATGCATAAAATTGAGGATATTTACATAATTACTTAAGTCTTATTCGGTTTCGATTTGGAACCGAACTCCAAAAACGAAAGCGACTTTTTTTTAATATTTCAAAACCGAAATCGGACCGATTTTTTTTCAAATCGAACCCGAATCTCTTATTCGACTTGGAATAGATTTTTCCAGTCCAAAACCGAATAGTGCTCACCCCTACCATGTATTCCATCCATGATTGAGAGCTAACAAGATAGTTCATAATTTTGCAGCTACTTATCATGTGCCCACTTGTTAGGGATGAGCATGTTGATTTTAAATCGAACCGAGCCGAATTATCAATTCGGTCGACTTCAAAAATTTGGGTCGGATTACGGTTATAAATCCATTAAATTTCGAACATCAGTTCGAAATTTGGGTTTGGCATTCGGTTTTCGACCCAAACCGAAGATCGAATTGCATAATTATATATATATATATATATATATATATATATATATATATATATATATATATATATATATATATATATTATTATATATATATATATCGGAATATGGATACTAGATACATATATATACAAACTCATATTAATATAGGTATTGATACCCGAACCATTTACCCATTACCTTATACTAGATATCAATATTATCTTAACCAATTCCCTTACCTATTCACCTTATTTTAGTATTTTTATACAAAATTTTTTATTATATATTTTAATAAATATAGAAAGTAAATGTTTTGTTTCCATATATATACGGTAAAATATTTTTCTAATTTTTTATATTATAAAATATGTCGCCCTGGATTTGCCAACTTTATTATTTTATTTTATCTTATTATTATATAAAGGCTATTTTATTTGTTATACAAGTATAGGTAATAATTTCGAAAATAATATTTTATGAAAATAAAATGTTATATTTTGCATGCGAGGTATATGAAAATAAATTGATATATATTTGTAAAAATTGATTTTTGAAAATTCTTTGGAATTATTTTTAATTTATAAGAAGCTATTTAAAATTGATTGATATTAATGTTTAAATATTTTGGTGATTTAAATTGAAGTTTAGATTTTATTAAATTAGTTTAAATTGATTTAAATTAAATGTGAGATTTATCTAGTATGGTATAAAAACAGTCCTAACCCTTATCTAACTAGGATTCCCCCACCCTACTTATAGGGGATCTTGCTATTGTTTTTCTCCACAAATTTCTCTCCACCATAGTCATCACCATTGTGTGTGCATCGTGTCCGTGTCAATCACTCCGTTTCAGCCGTGACAGCCTCGGATCCGACCCCGGGTGCCTTTCTGTAATGACCCGCTCCGTCCTAGCGGAACGCCGATTCAAACGGCAAGTGCAACGACTCAAACGAGCCGTCGACCCGAAGAGTTGGCATCGACCTGAAGAAGAATCGATGCAAGGCTTATATTGGCCCGTCAAAGATGAATCCAGACTTAGACTTTCAAAGGCGCGCTCGGAGTATCGCTCGGCCGATGCGAACATCGCTAAGGTGGGTGGCTCCGATGAACTCGTCTTTGCTTAGCCTAGACACATAATAATACGGACACTATCACGAGAATCGCTAGGCGATAACCCGTGCATGCTAATAAAGGACTCAAGCACCTAGCTAAGGGAATAATCCCATATTGTATGCTTGTATAGAATATGGAAAAGAACATGAAAAATGTGAGATCTCTCGCACCGCGCTCTACGCTCGTGCTAAGGCATAAGCTTACGTTTATGTTCCTTATGTGTTCAAACAATGAAACAATGAATGGGTTACAATAATGAAACGGGAAGACTATCAATATAGTCGTTCGAGTAGAGTATAGCAACATTGAAAGACTATAGGACCGATGGGTCGCCAAGGCGACTCCCGCACGGGAGTTGCATAATGAATGAATGATTGAAAATGTGAAAGAACCAACGAATGAAAGAATGAATAAAAGATAAGAAGAAAAGAATGGTTAGCGGCAGGTGTGACGGGCACGTGCAACGGGGCTCGCTACCCGCGCTGCACGGACGCCAACCTGGTCGATAACGTAAGAAGGCTAAGGGTTAGCCTACGGCTCAGAGACAGCCGTTAAGTTAAAAAGACAAGTTAATACGAAATGGTCGTGGACAAACGGCACGGGCGAGGGGTGCGATGCCGTGGCCGTGAAGAAAAAGGATTCCGCGGCATGATCAAAGGGGGGATATGCCGGCCTAGGCGGAATCAAAGGGGGCTTACGGGCTGCCTGGGGGGGCTTGGCTACCCGGGGACGTAAGTACAGGGTATTTCAAGACACTATCAACGTGTACCAGCCGCATCTCTGAATAGTTGCGAAATACCAAGGGAAAAAGGTCCAAAATGGCTTGTGATGCCAGCGACCGGTGCATATAGAGTTAAGTGGGCTTTGCTGGTGGCAATCCACGTGCAAGTCCTTGCATTGAAATCAAAGTAGTCTAAGTTAACTAAATGAAGTGCCTTCTGATAGGCTTGAATATGACACACCAAATAATCGAGAGTACTTCGGCAAAGGAGTTAGAAAACGCCTACGACGTGCTAGGACCCGAGGCAGGGACACGCCCTTGACATTGAAAGTTCACATGAATTACGTAAAGTCATTTTATATAAATTATTGACTAACTTGGTTTACTTTGGACAGGAAGACAGGACGGTAAGTATGGGTAAGTCATGCATAATTTTCATGCGACACTTGTATTCAGCAACTCGAGATAGGCTATGATATATGCCATGAAACTGATCCTAAGGCAAGATTAGAAAGACAATGAATGATAGACGGTGCACAAAAGTAAATAGAACGTGTTTGGTAATGATAGCATTGTGGGCGAGCTAGCCTCCCCACCAGTGCATAATAATGTACTGATAACCCCACAGTCTGCTTGCAGGATGCAGGAAACGCCGGCGGGTGCGGAGCTTCCATCGAACGTGTTAAGGCGCGGAGCCAACTCTGGGGCCTTGAACGTTGCAAGAAGCTGAAGCACCATATACAGGACATAATGTATTGGAACATCGCCATGAATCATTCCATCTTGTAAGCCACTTGGTACGCCTTTTATATTTCAGAGAGAGAGCTCGAGCGACTTGTAATATCGGCCTAGCGCCGCTTGTAACCTTCTTGAATATCAATAAAGAGTTCGAATTTGCTTCTACTTGTGTTTATTTACTTTCTGCTGCAATGGACACTCTGTGCGACTCTGTGGCCTAGCTCAAATCGGCCGTTTCTGGACTTGGCCTTGCACGGGCGTAACCTAGGCCCGTGCGGCATCACGCCTTAGCAGGACGATCGCTCCTACGGGAGCGGGGCGTGACAGATTGGTATCAGAGCACGGCTTCACGTCCTTGGACTTTACGTCGATTTCTCAGTTTTGAAAGCTCGTTGGAAATAAAGAAGTATACGCTCTCTCTCGTTGTGTCTTGGAATGTTCCATACAATAAGTATAATATTTTTAAAAGCTCGTACGAGTACTCGGTTGGACGGGATCGATAGGCGAAGGCCTTTGTGCCACCACGACGGACTTGAGTTGGAAGGAACCGATGCTAAGAGTTAGCAAATGCAGTGCGTGCTTGAATGAGCTTACGCTGACAGCAAACAAGTACACGAGACCAAAGTATAGTTCGAATGGGATGGCTATGCACACGGCCTTCTGGCTAAGTTGTTTCGCGTGTCGCGCCCTCACTTTTGGGTGCAATCGGCTTGCGAGCGATATCAAGTATCGCTCGATCGAGAACAGAGATACACTTTGAGTGTCTATCGATAGGAACGCTATCGAGTTAACGCTTAGGCGTACCCAAAAGATTGGCTTAGATTTTAAGGATTAGTGCGAACGACTTAGTACGTCGAGGCGACGTGAGCGATTACGCTAGAAATTCATCGAATGAATCTGAAGGATGTCTTAGCGCATGACGCAAACGTGATTGAGGACTAGATCGTATGGCTTGAATCCGAGTGGTGTATGTGATAGGTTCGGAGAAGAATAAAAATGAGTGTCGACGACTAGTCGAGTGGCTTGAACCCTGAGTGGTGTATGGACGTCATAGAAATTGTTCGAGCGAGACTAAAGGAGTTACGGATCGTACGAGTATGTCGGCAAGCGATACGATCGTGCAAAGCCTTAGAACGTGTCACGCTTAGTTGGTCGTGACTTCAAAAGTCCCGAACGAGATGTCGCTGGACAACTTGTCAATGGGCAACGCGAGTTAGAAAATGGTTCGAAACGATGAATGAAAATGAATGGTCTTGATCGAGGAAACTTAGAGGATCGCGCGTACGATTTCAGATTGATTCAAATGAATTGTGACTTGAGTTTGAACAACGATCTTGAAACTAGCTTGAGGAATAGCAGTTGAACTTGATCTTGAATATTAAATGAAATTATGGAATATCCAACTCGGACAACGGCATCAACGCACGACTCAAAATCGGTTGCAAAGGAAGATCGTCAGGTTACGCATATCGTCGATGGTATTGAGGCGTATCAAAGATCGATATACGATAACTCGGGGGTACTCTGACTCGGCGAATGACGATCGTGCAAATGTCATTGTTCTGTTGGATGATATACTTGTGATGTTAAAAATGTGTCGAGGAAAAGATAGACTTGGCTCAGATTTTCTAGTTGAACGCATGACGGTCAGACTGTCAAAATTGATTTGGCTTTGATAAAATAGAATGCTTGGATTTGCTTCGTTGACAACCACAACGTTGACGTTCTTGTCTTATGCGAGCGCAACTCCAGCCTCGCATATGCGTCGCCAGATTAGGACGATCACTCCGCTGAGCGCTGATATGGTGATTCATACAGCGGGAGTGATTGAACTTGGATGGTGGCAATTTGATTGCTTCGACTTGTGGTTTGACGCGAAGGTAAACTTAAGAAAGACTTGGTGTGCTTGATGATTAAACTTGAGGATTAAGTAGGTCCAATCCGCGTATCGAGAATGAGTTAGTCTAAACTCAAACAAGAGTTACGCCCCGATGAGAATGATTATTCAACGGGAGCGTTGCATGGTGATTCATGAACCACCGTGGATAATCGGACTCGCGTGAGATTGGAACACAATGTATTGTCGAGCTGGATGACCTCGTGATCGAATACATGAATTGGTTAGAATGGATATGTGAAGTATGTCGATTGGGTGATTTGAATGGATTCGAATATGCGCGACTACATTGATGCGAATAGGTGATCGTGCTCGATGTTTAAAATCTGAGTGACCCGAGCTTGGGTAGAAAATCCTGTACTACCGACTTTGGTTTGACCCTAGGATTGGGGTCAGTGTTGGTATTATTGTTGGGGAACTATGATTCCAATCCTGACATTGACTTAGCCTTGAAAAAAAAATGGCCTAGCGGATAGGCGGACGATCCTATGCCGAGTGATTGAACCTGTGTTGTTTACGTTATCGTCTGGACGGACGATAGACTTGGGGCAACAAGACTTAGAGTAAGGACGTCGAACTGGGGGTGTGCGTAAACGACGGCGAGATTGGCCCAAACGAAGGAAATGATAGAAATGGATGATACGCAAAGTAAAGTTGGTATAGCGAATCGAATCATCTCGAGGACCGAGATAAATGATATGTGATGCACACATGAGTTCGATTTTAAATCGAAGTTAGCAAACGATCGGCAAATCAAAACTATTACGAGTAGCTTGTCCGACTTCGCTAATCGCTAAGCTTGGTTGAAATGTACGTATTCGGGGACGCCTTGAATATGTGCATGATCCAAACTCAGCGATGTGATGAACTCGAATACAGCTGCGAGTGGATGTTGCGATGCGCATGGATGATGGAGTGAGTTTGCCTCAGCCTACGACCCTCACGTTTGATGAATTTTGACGTGCCTCGTGTGCTATTACAGCCCCATAACAAGGCACAATAGCAACCAAGTCGAAGAAATGCTTGAATTGAATAAGTACCATCAACTCTAAAATGAATGAAAAGTTATTCAATAAAAATCGACCAAACGTAGCGATACAGAACTTGGAAAGGTACCGAGCATGGTTCGATGCCATCGAACGATAAAGCCATTCGATAAGGATTGTCTAAGAAACGTGACGACACGAGTCAAGGAACGGTAGGATGACCTGCACTCAGGAAGTTTCGAGGACGAGACTTGTTTTGAGTGGTGTATTATGTAATGACCCGCTCCGTCCTAGCGGAACGCCGATTCAAACGGCAAGTGCAACGACTCAAACGAGCCATCGACCCGAAGAGTTGGCATCGACCTGAAGAAAATCGATGCAAGGCTTACATTGGCCCGTCAAAGATGAATCCAGACTTAGACTTTCAAAGGCGCGCTCGGAGTATCGCTCGGCCGATGTGAACATCGCTAAGGTGGGTGGCTCCGATGAACTCGTTTTTGCTTAGCCTAAACACATAACAATACGGACACTATCACGAGAATCGCTAGGCGATAACCCCGTGCATGCTAATAAAGGACTCAACGCACCTAGCTAAGGGATAATCCCATCTTGTATGCTTGTATAGAATATGGAAAAGAACATAGAAAATGTGAGATCTCTCGCACCGCGCTCTACGCTCGTGCTAAGGCACAAGCTTATGTTTATGTTCCTTATGTGTTCAAACAATGAAACAATGAATGGTTATAACAATGAAACGGGAAGACTATCAATATAGTCGTTCCGAGTAGAGTATAGCAACATTGAAAGACTATGGGACCGATGGGTCGCCAAGGCGACTCCCATACGGGGAGTTGTATAATGAATGAATGATTGAAAATATGAATGAACCAACGAATGAAAGAATGATAAAAGATAAAAGAAAAGAATGATTAGCGGCAGGTGTGACGGGCACGTACAACGGGCTCGCTACCCGCGCTGCACGGACGCCAACCTGGTCGATAACGTAAGAAGGCTAAGGGTTAGCCTACGGCTCAGAGACAGCCGTTAAGTTAAAAAGACAAGTTAATACGAAATGGTCGTGGACAAACGGCACGGGCGAGGGGTGGCGATGCCGTGGCCGTGAAGAAAAAGGAATTCCGCGGCATGATCAAAGGGGGGATATACCGACCTAGGCGGAATTAAAGGGGGCTTACGGGCTGCCTGGGGGGGGGGGCTTGGCTACCCGGAGGACGTAAGTGCAGGGTATTTCAAGACACTATCAACGTGTACCAGCCGTACGCTCTGAATAGTTGCAAATACCAAGGGAAAAAGGGTCCAAAATGGCTTGTGATGCCAGCGACCGGTGCATATAGAGTTAAGTGGGCTTTGCTGGTGGCAATCCACGTGCAAGTCCTTGCATTGAAATCAAAGTAGTCTAAGTTAACTAAATGAAGTGCCTTCTGAACAGGCTTGAATATGACACACCAAATAATCGAGAGTACTTCGGCAAAGGAGTTAGAAAACACGCCTACGACGTGCTAGGACCCGAGGCAGGGACACGCCCTTGACATTGAAAGTTCACATGAATTACGTAAAGTCATTTCATATAAATTATTGACTAACTTGGTTTACTTTGGACAGGGAAGGCCGGACGGTAAGTATGGTAAGTCATGCATATATTTCCATGCGACACTTGTATTCAGCAACACGAAATAGGCTATGATATATGCCATGAAACTGATCCTAAGGCAAGATTAGAAAGACAATGAATGATAGACGGTGCACAAAAGTAAATAGAACGTATTTGGTAATGATAGCATTGTGGCGAGCTAGCCTCCCTACCAGTGCATAACAATGTACTGATAACCCCACAGTCTACTTGCAGGATGCAGGAGACGCCGGCGGGTGCGGAGCTTCCATCGAACATGTTAAGGTGCGGAGCCAACTCTGGGGCCTTGGAACGTTGCAAGAAGCTAAGCACCCTATACAGGACATAATGTATTGGAACATCGCTATGAATTATTCCATCTTGTAAGCCACTTGGTACGCCTTTTATATTTCACGAGAGAGCTCGAGCGACTTGTAATATCGGCCTAGCACCGCTTGTAACCTTCTTGAGTATCAATAAAGAGTTCGAATTCGCTTCTACTTGTGTTTTTTACTTTCCGCTGCAATGGGGACACTCTGTGCGACTCTGTGGCCTAGCTCAAATCGGCCGTTTTGGACTTGGCCTTGCACGGGCGCAACCTAGGCCCGTGTGGCATCACGCCTTAGCGAGGACGATCGCTCCTACGGGAGCGGGGCGTGACACTTTCCACTACATGGTATTATTTACATGTACAAGTTTTCTCCCCCATCTTCGTATTCGACAATCTCGACCTCGATTTCGTCCCTGTGCCACGCATGACACATCTACACCCAAATTAACAAAACAAGAATGGTCGACCCTGCGGCGGCCACCTGCTCCTCCCCTGACCCTATCGGCCACACACCAGCACCACCCACATCATAGCACCCTCGACCTCCGATCTCGCCATTACCGGCGAGCCATCCCTGTCATGTCGCAGAATCAGAATACTGGAGAGCATAGGACAGCCACAGCCAGGTACGTACATTAAAGTGCAACCCACCTCGCAATACGGTCACGGCTGTCTAGATGCATGAGGGTTTATCTACAAGCTAACAGTCTCTTATGGTCATGAACAAGCCTAGTGTCTAGTGTCTCAATCTCAAGCAAGCAAATAATTGTTACAAGATGTTAGATCATACAAAGTAAGGGGTCCCAAACATTACATATTCAGATGATCATGAAGCTAGTTATACAAAATACGAGACTAGCAAGAGTTAAGTCATACATGATCAACCCTAGGATTTGTCAATCATGTTACAGTCCATAGGCGAACAGAAATAAAGTTTCAACACGAGTTAACACGTGCTCGGCGGCTAAACGTCTCAAAAGAATAAGTTACATTAGAGTGGGAGAGCAAAATAAGAAAATCCACTCGTTGTCACGGTTACGCCTAGTGTTCACCATCTGGCTGAAAGGCAGGTAGATCCTCGGGTATCACTCTGAAATCTGGTCATACAAAACCAGCTGGGTCAGACCCCATAAAGAGCAAGTGCCACAAGGGAGGCTCCACTTAGGAACTAAAACCAGCATAAACGGAATAGAAGAACTGATAAAAGAACATAATTAACTAACAAAAATATATGCTTTAAAGAACATACTAGCTTGTATTAAGAAAATAAGAGGTGGAATATAATTCTCATGATAATCATGAGACAATCATCCAGGCATGGCCAATCAAGTCCTACGGCTTGCTATCAGTAGCTAACGAGGGTTGTCATTGGCCTAGTTACTAACAAGATGCAATGAGATGTTCTCGCAGTCACAAGCCCTGCAGACTATCCAGGTTATCCAGGCGGGGTTACAAGAGTTACAAGATTACTGGTGTACTTTAGTACTTATGATTCAAGAAGTGCAACACATGACAGTGTACTGGAAATGTGTCATACTCGTCGGCATGCTATAAGTCCACAGGTGTGGCCAGGATAACGGGATCGCTGTAACTGGAAAATCTCTCTATGAACTACTTGATCAATCTAGTCATTAACCTAGTCAGATTCATTATGAATTCCTGACCGTGGTAACCAGGAATTCATGTCCTAAACATAATGCAAGACGAGACAGGTAGCTTGTACAGGCACAATCAACCATGGAGTCAAAGCAAGAGTTATACTATCAAGACAGGAATAGTTGTCACAACAACAATCAAGATTATACATGTTATGTCAGGTTTACTTGTCAGATCAAGAGTACTTGTCAAGAGTGCGCCTCGACGGACCACAATTAAGATTATACAAGACGGGTTCATGTTATCATGTTCAAGTTAAGTCAATATTCAGTTCAAATCTCATCAAGCTCAAGTTCTATCATGCGTAGTATCAACAAGCTATCAAGTCGGATTGTATTATCATATCGCGTTCAGGTCAGGTTCTGGTTACACTCAAGTACTGTCATGCTCAAGTTACTGGTTCCATGGTGGATAGTAGTCAAGTCGGGTCGTTAGAAGATAGGCCAAGTACAGGGTACATGCATATAATAAAACGTTACAAGAGAACAAGCATGGAGATACACTGGTTATTAGGTGCACAACAATTGGTACGCACGACGAGAATGGCGCATGACGCTAAAGAGCGTACGATGCTAGGTGGCGCTCGGCAAGTGGTGTCACGTCATAATTCTATAGAATCGATAGTCGTCCCTCGGGTATGAGCCATACGAACCTAAGTTGCGATCGCACAAGGCATATTCATAAGGTTATCCGAAACACAACAACAAGAGAGTGCGCAGAGTAAATTGAACACATTATGTAGAAGATACTTGAGCTTTATTGATAATGAACATCATATTACATGTAGGACCGATTATAGGAACATTTATAAAGCACAATACTCTAGAGGGGGGTGAATAGAGTAGGCAGCGAAATTAACTATTTAAAAAATGTTAGTGACAAGATCACATATATATATATCACAGATATGTAAATAAAAGTAGAGACTAGAGAGCAAAAGCAAACACAAGGATGTCTGGTTTCTTTCTTGTGAGGACTAGTCCAGTCGGAAGAACTCTAGCTTCCAGTTGAATCCACTATTAAAAAATACCACAAGTTTTCATCCGAAGTTCTTGTAACTTCTACAATGCGAGCTTTGATCCGAAGTACTCGACCAACTTCAGTTGTGAGGTGTCTTTCTTCAATCAAGCCTATGATTACAATCACTCTGAAACTTCTAGACCGTACCGCACTGGCAAATCGACTAGAGGATTGTAACTGGCTTGGGATTTGAAAATGAATAGCTCAGAACACTTTGGAAGAAGTAGTAGGCTTATAGAGAAGATATGAAAGTGAATTGATGTGTTGAAATGATCAAAATTCTTCTCTATTTATAGTTCTTCCAAAAGCAGAATTCTGACAGAATTCGGGCAGAACTCTATGAGAAAATCTCGTTGGGATCCGTAACTGCAGGAAGACCAAGTTCAAAAGCAACGTTCACTAACCGAACTTTGGCTAAACTCGGCCTGAGTTCTGCTAGGGTTTGTTAGGATTTTGCAAATTAGTTTTTAGGCTTTTTGAAAAGTCAAGCAATTAAGAAGTAGTTTGGGCTTTTGTATTTTCAAAATGAAAGGGTATTTCGAAAACGTTTATTGGGTAGCCTATTTGCCAATATGATGCAGTTTACATCGTATTCCTTGACTCAATAAATATGAAAAATACATTGATCAAATAGGAAAGCCAAGAGCCCTTTGATGACGCCTTTCCTCAAATATTTGAGCAGACTTGAAGATGCTTTTTCACTTGATGGCGGTCGTCCAAAGATAAACAGATCTGGAAATCTGAATACCTTTCGGGGGCTACGCCCCCGAACCCCCATGGGAGGCGCTGCCCTCGACCCATGTTCGCTGACTGGGCAGCGGAACCCCCGATGCGAGGCCCCGGATAGGTCGTTAGGCAGTTCAGAGAAATCTTCTTGTATGATGCCGTCTTTGGCCCATCAATAATTCTTCATTGCATATGTCCTGGTTTGATCATATTTGATCATGCTTACAGCATGTCTACAAATACATGTTAGGCAAACAAAACAATATGACTGATACAGAACATTAGAACAATGCTAAGTTTAAGTAGCAACATGATAGTGATTACACGAATATTAGTGATGTCATTATGGAAAACTTAATTGACTAGCCATATTCAAAAACATGATATAATCGTTGGGCTAACAATCTCTCCCTTTTTGATTATGGCAAATCGGTTAAGTTTAAGATATATACAATAGATGCATGTATCACTAATAAATACATAATACTAGAATATTGTGTGCTAACTTAAACTTATTTCTCCCTCTTTGACATGATCAAAAAGAAGCTCCCCCGTAATTAGAGCTAAAATGAACTCAAGCATAAGTAAAGGAGAAAAGCAAAAATAATCATGATCAAGGATTAGGAGAAAAGTGTAACGACAAGTTTTAAAAAATTGCAACTAAAGAATAAAACACTTATCAAAACACAACATAGTTGGTTGAACTTTAACAAAGAACACTGAAATCAAGCAATACATAGTTTACCAACTAGAAATTCAAAAAAAAACATTCAAAACACATTTTGTTCATCATATTGTGTTTTAAAATAGACCAAAAAAAATATCAATATAGTAGGAATCAATCATTGGTCATAAATGAATCATGAGGAATAGAAATTTGCAGATCTAGTATATATAAAAATAAAACATAATAAGACTTTTAACAATTATCATAAAAAAAATATAATTCATATTTTGCCTATACAAATTAGTGAATCAATTCAATAAAGAGTATAATCATTGAAAAAGAAATCAAAATAAATATACTAGATTCTATTCAAAATCTATATCAAAGTTCATGCATTTGAATTCAATTACCTTAGCTTGATATATATATCCATCAGATAAACATGAAGGTAATGAAGACAAAATATTTGATAAGGAAAAATTCAGTCGACTTAAATATTCTCCCACAAAGTATGATCAGTCTAAATATAGATAATCATGAACTTTGAGATAAAATCTTAATAAGAAATGCCAAATCAGTTTAAACTCAAAAAGAATATCAATAAATTAAATTAATTTTGTCAGGATAACTTTTAGAAACTCGAGTGAGAGAATTAAAAATAAATAATAATAATCATATATTCTCTCACCTAATACAAATCTAAATATTATGAACAACTCAACAAGATATTTAAGTAAGACAATATAAGTCCATGGTGAACTAGGTATACCACATATTAAGGGCATAAAATAATTGAAACAATTAATTTGCTCCCCCTTAAAATATGCGTATATAGTTCAAAAATAATTTATATGCATAAAATAGATAAAATAAATAATCACAAGATCTAAGGGATATCCAAGATATACATCTTTTCTTTCCTTTGATCAAATGCATATAAAATTCCAAACTCAAAACAAATATCATCTTTAGGCAAGAAAAAGAAATATCCAATAAATAAACACTTAAAGATGAACAAACAAAAATATCTTCAATATTATATATAAAAGAAATATTTTAAGACATTAAAAGATTTTGA
Source organism: Iris pallida (assembly GCA_029216955.1). Taxonomy (NCBI): domain Eukaryota; kingdom Viridiplantae; phylum Streptophyta; class Magnoliopsida; order Asparagales; family Iridaceae; genus Iris; species Iris pallida. Next base: position 21,686,017 of record JANAVB010008599.1, read on the forward strand.
AAACTGTCTTTAATAATAACATTTGAGTACGAGACAGATTCAAAGAATCAAAAAGAAATCAGAAAGGCTTTTTAAAAAATATGGAATTTATTATGAAAAACTGTCTTAATAAATGTTCGAATGCGTCTATTTAGTCCTCAGACTTAAAGCTGGCGATTCGAATCACGGAAACAATTTCAATAAAAGAATCCATAAATCATAAATAAATCTATTTGAACAAATAAACATAACTAGATAAATGTTCAAAGAAAAATGTATTCTAGATATATGGCATGTCAAGGGGATAATTGACTTGAAACAATTAACTGCTCCACCTTTACATGGCTATATCCAAAAATAATAATATAGATAAAATTTTAAAATAAAATTCAGAGACATATTTTCGGAAGTAGAATACTAATTCATAAATATTAGGTCTTCTTATCAAAGTTTATTTCTTCCCTTTTAAAGCCTTAGCACGGTGTCCACTGACAACCGTGAGGTTAAAAAAAAGAAACGCTTTGAGAGAGATTCAATTTGCATGACTTCTCCCTTGTAAAGAGTTACTGTTGTAGACAGTAAGTAACTTGAATAAGAATATAATAATATAAAGCTCAAAATCATTGAATATTACACAAGTTAAAGACGAAATCACAAGACCATAATATTCAATAAGTAGTCACAATATCAAATCAAGTTTAAATATAGAATTGAGTGACAGAAAAATAAATATATCAAAAGATGACAAATATTAACCAATGAAGATCAATGTATGTTATCTTTTGTAAAATAAAATAATATTATTCATCAAAGCTAAAATCCAAAAACCATCAAAAAACAATTGCAACTCGATCTCAATAATTCTTTAGTTTATAAAGCGTTGATCAATCTTAGGTTAGCTGTAGAGGTACTGCCCCAACTAACAGAGGTTCACCGGGGAACACTTAAGTACCGTTTCGCTTCGACCGTAGTCGTGGTGACAGACAGACCCTTTGTAGGCTTGTATCCAAAACAAATCTCTTCTTTAATAACCGAGGATTTAAGAAGAATTAGTGCAATATGAAATAAATTATATTCTATAGACTTAAAAAAATCTTCGAACAATGTAGCATACGGTATAAGATGTATCAACTACATTTATCCATATGTGCTTCAAAATCATTGGATAACAATCAAATATAAAATATTTGTAAATCAAAATGTAAGACCTAGATACGTTGATGTATTCTGGAACCTAGGGGACTGGATTTAGTACCTTGGATCCAGAACTAGAAGATAGTTGTAAGGACACCTTAATAAATCTTAAGTCTATAAAGTATTGATCACTCGGGTTAGCTGTAGGGGCCGATTCTCAGCTAGCGGTAGTCCGAAGACTAGTACACCGTGTCGCTTCAGGCTATTTACACCTGTATGACAGAAGGACCCTTTTGACTTGTTCCTAAAATAATCTCTACTCTTAAGAACTTAGATTCAAAGGAATATATGCAGTATCATCGAACAACATCGAAATCCAGAATCTCTAAATATAAAGAAGTAAATACCCAAAGAATGGTTTATCAAGATATTAAAAAATTATTTAAAAAAGAGTCATGTATCCAAAATGTCAACCCAAAAGTCAAGAAAAACATCATTAAAAGAGGCTTTGAGGAAGAAGCTAATTAAGAAAAGAACATAAATTTGTTCAAAGTAATCAATAGCTAAAGTATGAGATAAGCACAAGTTTGAAACTACTTTTTAAAATAATATAGAACTTGAACTTGACTCATATATCCCCAAAAAGATATTTATAAAAAATATAAGAAACATATAAGCAATATAATGAAAATGAATTATGTATCCTTAATAAGCATAAGAATAATATCACAAGATCAAAACATGCATAATATGCTTTGTCAGACAAAGATTTAATTGATTCATAAGAAGTTAATCACAATAAAATTTGAGAATCAATAGTGAATATATTATGCAAGCACAAGGTTAACATAAAAGTATAGTATATACTTTTCAAGTAAATAGGAGACTTGTGCTAAACATACATACTCACAAAATACCGATCAAAGTAAATATGATATGTTAAAGATAAATCGGTAAGAAGTGACCATTAAAAAAATATTAAAGGCGAAGAGTCAAAAGCATATTAACCAAAAACAAAAGCTCCTGTAGACTAGAGTGGTATGCATGCTTCAAGGATAAAACTAAAATAAAGAGCATACATAGATAAATGTGTCACACTAATGAAAAGTGAGTAAAAAACTATTTAGTATGAACTAATCATTTAAGCTAAATAGCTAGTCATGCTAGGATTATGTCTCATATTGATTCAAACAATAAACAAATTAAAAGATATTAATGAAAGATAATAGCAAGACATCAATAAGAACATGCTAGATATTAAAAACTATTTAGAAAGCATGTGATCGAAGTGGTTCTAGTGACCGCATTTCTGTTGGTGCAATTGCATGGAAGATGACCTTTGTAGCTTTGCAATCACCAACATATTCCATGGTTCTATTTGATATGAGAAGCTTCACCTGCAATATTAGGTGAATACTTTGGTATCCAATACTTGGATCCACATTTGTTAGCTTTGGGAACCCTTTTGTACAAGTTCATATAAATTAGCTTTCTAATCTGACAACAATTGGAAACGTGTCCATTCATACCGCAATAATGACATAAAGAATTAACATTAGTGCTATGTGCAGTAGTATGAGAACGTGCAGTGGTGTGGTATGATCTTCGTGGATACTTGTAATAGAAAGTATGGTTGTGTGAAGCTTTAGCTTTGCTTGCTTCCTTTCTAGATGATCTGTCGTGTGTGACTTTGTTATGTGTCACGTGCCATGTATTAGACTGAGTCATAGGTTGTACTACTTGCTTTTCCAGTCTAATCTCTAACTTTTTAGAGTTAGTACAGATTTCATCATATTGAGCATTAAGGGCATCAATTCTACATGAAACAATAGAATATTTCTTCTTTTCTGATTCTAGTTCCTTCTTAAGTTTAGTATTTTCTTGAGTGCTTTTCTCAATGCAATCAAGTGCCTCATGCAATCTAAACTTCAATGTGGAAATCTCAGTAGAATTATCAGAAGGAGAACTATTTCTAGCATCATTCAATAAGCAAGTAAGCTTTTCATTCTCCCGCTTATAGGATAGAATATCCTTTCTAGCTTGCTTATACTTATCTAGTACTTTCTTGTGTTCTTCTAACGGATCACTGAAAGCATCAGATAACTCATCATGAGAAAATTCACTCTTCATAAAAAGAATTATTTTGTACCTCGTTAGATAATGCCATTGAGCATAAATTTACAGATTATGAGGTCTCTCTTCTTCTTCTTCTTCTTCTTCTTCTTCTTCTTCTTCAGAAACTCTTCTGCTTCGCTTTCACACCATATGCTCGTGCTAGTGTACTTGTGAGATAATGATCTTTCTTCTTTTGATCGTTCGTAGTGACTCTCCTTTCTAGCAGTATTACAATCTTCTTGGATATGGCTATCTTCTTGCAGTTGTCACATACAAGCTCTTCTTCGTATAAGGGATTGTGTTGTACCTTAAATCCAATTCCATCATGCATATATTTGTATCATTATGAAGACTATCCTTCTCTGGAGTTGCTAGCTTTGCTTTCATACCTGCACTCATAAGTAGCTTCAAGAACTTTCCAAATTTTATGAGATGTTGTGCAAGTAGTAATAAGATTGAATACATTGTGTCTACAGCACAATAAAATATATGCATACCTTTTGCATCAAGGCTAGCTAACTTCTTCTCTTTCTCCGTGTAACTATAATAGGGCTTGTTGATTATAGAGGATGTGAGAATAGAAGTGATAGTAGGCTTCTTGTAGCCGGTGACAACAATTGACCATAAGTCAAAATCTAGAGACTTCAGGTAGAAGCTCATCCGTGTCTTCCAATAGCTATAGTTTGTTCCATCAAATAGTGGGAGTCTATTTAAGGATTGCTCTTCAGTTGTGAAGTACATACTTGCCATATGTGATACTGTGATCTATGTAACAGCTATAATAAATAAGAATATAATAGCGGTGTTACCTTGCTTTACTTGTATAACCTGCTCTGATACCAATTGTAGGACCGATTATAGGAACGAGTTGTAAAGCACAATACTCTAGAGGGGGTGAATAGAGTAGGCAGCAAAAATTAACTATTTAAAAAATGTTAGTGATAAGATCACATAATATATATATCACAGATATGTAAATAAAAAGTAGAGAGTAGAGAGCAAACATAAACACAAGGATGTATACTGGTTTCCCTCTTGTGAGGACTAGTCTAGTCGGAAGAACTCTAGCTTCCAGTTGAATCCACTTATTGGAAAATGCCACAAGTTTTCATCTGAAGTTCTTGCAACTTCTACAATGCGAGCTTTGATCGAAGTACTCGACCAACTTCAGTTGTGAAGTGTCTTTCTTCAATCAAGCCTCTGATTACAATCACTCTGAAACTTCTAGACCATACCGTACTGGCAAATCGACTAGAGGATTGTAACTGGCTTGGGATTTGAAAATGAATAGCTCAGAACACTTTAGAAGAAGTAGTAGGCTTATAGAGAAGAGATATGAAAGTGAACTAGTGTATTGAAATAATCAAAATCCTTATCTATTTATAGTTTTTCCAAAGGCAGAATTCTGACAGAATTCAGGCAAAATTCGGGCAGAACTCTATGAGAAAATCTCGTTAGGATCCGTAACTGCAGGAAGACCAAGTTCAAAAAGTAACGTTCACTAACCGAACTCTGGCCGAACTCGGCTCGAGTTCTACTAGGGTTCTGTTAGGGTTTTGCAATTTAGTTTTTGGGCTTTTTGAAAAGACAAGCAGTTAGAAAGTAGTTTGGGCTTTTGTAAGTGGGCTTATTTTCAAAATAAAAGGGTATTTTGAAACGTTTCTTGGGTAGCCTATTTGCCAGTACGATGCAGTTTATATCGTATTTCTAGACTCAATAAATATGGAAAATACATTGATCAAATAGGAAAGTCAAGAGCCCTTTGATGACGCCTTTCTTCAAATATTTGAGCAGACTTGAAGACGTCTTTTTTACTTGATGGCGGTCGTCCAAAGATAAACATATATAGAAATCTGAATACCTTTCGGGGGCTTCGCCTTCGAACCCCCACGGGGGGTGCTGCCCCCTCGACCCCTGTCCGCTGACCGGGCAGCGGAACCCCCGATGCGAGACCCCGGATAGGTCGTTAGGCGGTTCAGAGAAATCTTCTTGTATGACGCCGTCTTTGGCCCATCAATAATTCTCCATTGTATATATCCTGGTTTGATCATGTTGATCATGCTTACAGCATGTCTACAAATGCATGTTAAGCAAACAAAACAATATGACTGATACAGAACATTAGGACAATGCTAAGTTTAGGTAGCAACATGATAGTGATTATATGAATATTAGTGATGTCATTATGGTAAACATAATTGACTAGCCATATTCAAAAACATGATATAATCATTGGGCTAACATTACAGACTCGATACAAGGTGTCGCATGGGCTACAAACTGACTCCATTACAAAATGAACGTCGATGAGATAGCCGTTCCATACATCGTACCCCTTTTTACAACCAAAGTATGCAGACATCTGGGATAGGGAGAGTCGAGACATCTCATCTTGGACAGTTGCGGAGTCTTCAAAAGAGATTGAGTCAAGGCTTCGTACGAACGGACGAAGCTTCAAAACACACGAGCGCTGCCTTCAGTCATGCGACATGCTCCTCCTGATTTATAGCACCTGTGGAGAGCGATGATCAGTACAATCAACATGTACTGGCGAATGGCTAATTATTTTTCATACTCTCATTTAGTTCAAAAATTTAGATAAAACATGTAACTTGTTTTAGTAATCTTTCTAACCATCCTAGTCAGGTTCATGCAAGCAGTTTGACGAAACATAAATAAGGAGAATTTATGCTAGAACTTATCCATGGCAGAGCGTACCGTGCAACATAAAGCTTACCATGTTCTTCTCTGTTATATTGCATACCATAAGTTTAACTAGTGCATATTTGCGGAGGTCATTGGCATGAAAACCATTCTGGACATAGCTTGGTTTAGACGGTGCACGTTCAAAGCGGGTAGCGAGCCCCGTTGAAAGAGCACCGAATATTCGCAGTACAATCCAGCATAGCTATCGTGTTTCTTTCTAGGCCGGATTGGTCCCGTGGCCACAAAATACCATCCGAAGAAACAATCGCCCTTGTATACAAGTTGTCCATGACCGTGCTACATTAACAAGTAATTTAAGGCACGTTTTATGGTATCATTGCGACAACATTATAATCGATTCATTTATTGGTTTTGCAGATCATGAAATAATGTTATCTCTTTTCTAGAACCTTATCTTTTCTCTTTTTGAGCATAAAACTTGTATTTTTTGAGTAAATCATTCTAATTTGATACAGTTATCCTGAGTTCTTGTTTTTGAGATAGAGGGTCGAGGTGAAGGAGGTCAGCCACTCACCTTGATTTCTGTTCGATGCGAGAGACTTTTTGGTCGTGCTAGACGTCGCCTACGTGATTACCTGAAATTGCATAAGCAATAGATTAGAACATTGTATTATTCAAGGAGTTCGATATGTAAATGCGAGTTCGAAACGCAAGCCATGAATACATTCACGAAAACACATTCAGAAAACCAAAGCCAAAACCAACGCAAGTGCGGCGTGAAAAATAAAGCAATGGTAGGTCTCTTCCGACTCAACCGCAGAGTCTTTCCTCGAGCTGCAACCCGCTGAATATGGGACTTGATTCCAAAGAAGCCTTTCTATAACGAGAAAAATATCTTAATTCAATCGTTCTTATTTGACCGATTTGATCGATCCTAACTTATCGGTCCCGACCGAATCGATAGCGACAGTGTTCCTTTCTCGCATACCCTATGGAAGGAGAACTGGGCACTATGCAGGGATGGGGCACTACACCATAACCAACTAAGAAAAAGTTTTATCCTTAAAATTTAAGAAAATAACCTACCGCTAGAAAAAATAGAGAAGGGAACTTTTTTCTCATCTCCGATTCCAGTTTCCAGGTCGACTCTTCGACCGCATGGTTCTTCCAGAGCAGGTGAACGAGAGGGATGGCACAGTTTCGAAGCAGTTTATCCTTGTGCTCTAAAATTTGCACAGGCTCTTCAACTTACGATAAGTCTGCCTGCAGATTCAGCTGACCAAATTCTACCATATGGCTCGGATCGTGCACGTACTTCTGCAACTGAGAAACGTTGAAGACATTATGCACATCCGACAGTGCTGCCGGTAATACAATCTGGTAAGCTACTAGGGCGACTCGTTTTAATATCTCGAAAAGGCCAACAAATCTTGGACTCAACTTTCCTTTAGCTCCAAATAGCGTGACTCCACGCACAGACGTGACTTTCAAAAACACGTGATCGCTCTTCAGAAATTCAAGGGGTCATCGGTAAGTGTCGACATAGCTCTTCTACCGACTTTGTGCTATCTTTAATCTCTCTCGTATCAACTTAATTTTTTGTACAGTCTGCTCAACCAGTTCCGGATCGAGTATCTGCCGTTCTCCGATTTCATCCCAACAAATAGACGATCTGCACTTTCGGCCGTATAAAGCTTCATACGGCACCATTTGAATGCTGGACTGATAGCTGTTGTTATATACAAATTCGGCCAACGGTAGATGAACGTCCCAGCTTGACTTCAAGTCGATTACACAGAGGCGTAACATATCTCCGAGAATCTGATTCACCCACTCTATTTGGCCATCGGTCTGAGGATGATATGCTGAGCTAAACTTCAACTTGGTCCCTACTGCTGACTGAAGACTGCACCAGAAGCGTGACACGAATCGCCCATCCCGATCTGAGACAATTGATACTGGAATCCCGTACACCCGAACTATTTCATCAATATAGATCTGAGTAAGGCGATCGACGCTCCAAGTGACTTTAATGGCAATGAAGTGTGCTGACTTGGTTAATCGATCGATGATGACCTAGACGGCATCGTTCCTCCGCGGCGTCTTCGGCATGCCAATAACAAAGTCCATAGTGATGTGATCCCATTTTCATTCTGGAATGACAAGATTCTGCATCTCCCTACCTGGTCGCTGGTGCTCAGCTTTTACCTGCTGATAGGCCATATATTGTGATACGAAGAGTGCAACATCTCTCTTCATGCCGTGCTACCAAAAGATAATGCGGAGGTCCTTATACATCTTGGTGCTGCCAGGATGCAAGAAATATTTTGCATAATACGCTTCCGACATTATCTCCATTCTGAGTTCTGGGTTATCCGGTACACATAGCCTTCCATTCACTCGCAATGTTCCTGACTTGTCCTCTACAAAGTCAGATGCCTTTCCTGTTGATATCAGCTTTCGCATCTTCTCCAGGTATGGATCATCCTTCTGAGCAGATTTAATCTTTTCCAATAGGCTTGGTTCTAGTCGCAGTTGCGCCAGTTGTGCGTCCACAAATCGAACTCGGAGTTCTATGCCCATTCCTTCTAAGTCGTGCAGCAGTTGACTGTTGATGGATAGTGAAGCTATGTACTTCCGACCTAGTGTATATGCCATAACATTCCCCTTGCCCGACGTATAGTTGATCAATAAGTCGTAGTCTTTAATCAGTTCCAGCCATCGCCTCTGCCACAAATTCAGTTCTTTCTGGGTAAAGAGATACTTGAGGCTCTTGTGGTCCGTATAAATCCTGCATGCCACGCCATAAAGATAGTGGTGCCACATCTTCAACGCAAACACAATTGCTGCTAATTCTAGGTCATGATTGGGATTGTACTTCTCGTACGGCTTGAGCTGTCTGGAAGTAAAAGATATCACCTTGTCCTACTGCATAAGCACACATCCCAAACCCTGGCCAGAAGCATCGCTGAAGATTTGAAATCCCTTCAGAAAGAGCGAGTATCGGGGCCAAAATGAGCCACTGTTTTAGCTCCTGGAATGAAGCTTCACAGTCGTCTGACCACACGAACGTGACTCCCTTTTGGGTGAGACGAGTCAAGGGCAATGCAATCTTCGTAAAATCCTTCACGAAGCATTTATAGTATCCCGCCAAACCAAGGAAGCTTCGAATTTTACTGACAGACGTGGGCCATTTCCAATCAATAACTGCCTCAACTTTCTTTGGATCAACTGAAATGCCTTCAGTGGCGATGATGTGCCCAAAAAAAGATACGCTATTCAGCCAGAACTCACATTTGTTCCTCTTTGCAAACAACTGATTATCTCAGAGGGTCTGAAGTACGGTCTGCAAATGTTCTGCATGTTGTGCTCGATCATTCGAATAAACGAGGATATCGTCTATGAAGACTACTACGAATTTATGGAAGAACGGACGGAATACCTGATTCATTAGATCCATGTAGGCAGCAAGAGCATTTGTCAGGCCGAATGGCATCACTAAGAACTCGTAGTGGCCGTAACGAGTGCGAAATGCAGACTTCGGCACATCCTCTGGCTTGACCTTGAGCTGGTGATAACCCGATCGAAGATCAATCTTCAAAAACACCGTGGCACCATGGAGCTGATCAAACAAATCGTCGATACGGGCCAGGGGGTATTTGTTCCGGACGGTGGCTCTATTCAATTCTCGATAGTCGATGCAGAGCCGTATCGACCCATCTTTCTTCTTGACAAACCGCATAGGCACACCCCATGGTGAGACGCTAGGACAAATAAACCCTTTGTCGAGCAATTCATGTAGTTGTACTTTAAGTTCTTTTAATTCTGTAGGGGCCATTTTATACGGGGCCTTGGAAATCGGTTGAGTGTTGGGGAAGGTGTCAATAGCAAACTCGATTACTCGATCAGGTGGCATGCCGGATAGCTCATCTGGGAACATGTCTGGGAATTCTGCCACAACGTCGGTTTGATCCGCATTTGTACCATCCTGTCACGTGTCTCGAACGGACGCCAAGTAGCCTTCGCATCCGGAATGCAGCATCCACTGAGCAGAGATCGTTGAGATTATCATGCAGGTTATCGATGCTTCGCCATACGAATAGTAGAATTCAGGCTCCCCCGACAAGCGGAAGGTGACCTTCTTTTCTGTACCATCAATAGTGGCCGAGCAAGCGCCGAGCCAATCCATCCCCAGGATGATGTCATAGTCCTTAAGGTCCAGAACTATCACATCTAGAGTCAATTTCCTTCCATCTATACATATGCAGCCGTCACTACAGATAGTGTTTATAGGAATTTGTGTGCCCGACGGGGTGCTAACGCTAAGGTTAAGGCCTAACGGTGCCATAGGGAATTTGTGTTCATCAATAAAATCTGTCGCTATAAAACTATGGGTAGCACCCGAATCGAACAATACACGAACAGGTTTATTATTGAAGAGTAGTGTACCTGTCACGACTGTATCAGAGTCAAATGCCTCATCTCGAGTCATGTCATAGACGCGGCCCTGGGTATTGGGGCGACGATCCTGACCATTTTATGGTGTAGGTTGTTGGGCTCGAGGCGCTGGTTCCTGGTTCCATGGACGATGTTGCTGCTGCTGAGGCACCATTGGGTTCGATCTCTTGGCCGGGCAATTTGAACTGAAGTGTCCCCTTTTACCACAGTTTCAGCATCCTCCTTCAAAAACTTCGCAATCGACGACTAGGTGTCCAAATCGGCGACATCTGTTACAACGAGGTCCCGTGTTCTGCCCTTGGTATCCGCCATGGTGTCCATTGTTCGGATGCATAGTCATATTATTTCCTCCTGTATGGCTAGGGCGCTTATGATTGTATGTATACATAGTGCCAGTAGCAGCTGGGGGATATTGGCGCTCAAGACAGATAGCGTGATTCAGGGACTCGCCCATTGTCTTATATTCCGGAGCTGACACATGAGCAGAGATAGAGGGCCGCAGACCCACTTCAAACCGTCGAGTGCGACTCTCCATTGTAGGCAAGAACGATCCAGCAAATTTGGCCAATTAATTAAACTCTGCTGCGTACTGCCGCACCTTCATATTCCCTTACTTCAGTTGCATAAATTTATTCTCCTTTTATTGTCGAACGGCTGCAGGGAGGTACTCGATTTCGAACGCCTGTCGGAAGGTGGTCCAAGAGATTGCTGCTGTCTCATTGTTAGGGTTATATACTAAAAGCATCACTTTTGTATTAACTTTATTTTCTTAAATTTTGAATAAAAATCATATGGACAATGTTTGCATATTGTATTTGTTATAAGTGTTGATGCAAGTATCTGATACTCTATATTGTAGATAATATGGTGTGTGGTATCACACAGAAGATCATATTATCAGTTTCCTATGGAATATATAAATGGTTCACAACCTAGATGGACTTGGACAATCTATTGAAAAGATTATAGTGTAATCTGGTATTAGTCTATCTTGACTATAGGTTTACACTAGTACACTTTGTGTGTATTGAACAAGACTACTTGAGGTTGTTCTCTTTGTACTGACTACATAAGAGAACAAATACCTCTGTTATTATGGATGCTTGTGCTCTTAATCCGGATATAATAATAGACATGTATATGCAGTGTGCATTACTTTGACTCATAAAAGAGAGATATTCATTATGGGTCAACAACCTCTACGAATTAGGTAATAACATTGTATGTATGATGGGTTATTGATTATAAAAAGAATCCATATCCCGATACGTCGGGTTGATGATGTCCCCTTAAGGAGCTCATAAGGATTGTCATGTAAACCCTACAGGTTGATTATATCCGACATGACAAATAAAGTTGAGTGGTACTACTTAAGGATAAAAGATGTCGATCAATATAGTTGTCAGTAACTTAATCTGATCGACGGATATTCGATATCTTAACATGGGGAGCCAAACAAGCATATAATAGAAGGATCCCACAATCATAATTTAGGATTAGGAATGTAGTGCAACAATAGCTCATTAATGGACCGAGCTATTATTAATGGGCCTGGGTTGTGTGTTCGGGCTGAACCAGGACATCCAGATCTGTTAGAAGACCTAACCCTAATTTTTTCTCATGGTCCCTGCCGTAGCCTTATATATATCCTCTATTCTCTGGCCGCCAAATAATTAGAACTAAGAAGCTTTATCTAAATTTGTGATCCACGTAAGGAGAGAAAGAAGGGGCTTCCAAGGAGAAGAAAATGTTAGGAGATCGTCGCCCACACAACGTCCAACCCAAGAAAGGAATACGTGCAGAAGATTTTGGAGTCGTGACTGGTTGAGATTACAAGGAACTGTTGTCTTCTTTCCGTCGCAAGTATAATTCGTGAACCCTAGTTTCCGTTTATGAAGGGATAGAACACGTTTATATCTGTTTAACTTTCTATAAATCAATACGCACACCAAACTAGGGTCCTGGGAATCTCCAGTTCTATCAATTAGTATCAAAGCCACTTTGGATCTACGTATTGATTGATACGTCCATGTTGTCCAATAAAACTTGCGCTATGTAATAGTCGGTAGATGTAGATCTGTTCTAACTCGATTTTGCAGGCATCTTGGATCCAACTATTGTGGTCCAATGCATGTTTTTGTTTGTGTTGTTTTAAACCACGAATATGTCGTGGATGTTGTTGTTATTTTGGATGCAATTAAAATCACGAGGGTTGATCGTGCTTATTATTTTAATTTTTCGATCTAGATTATGTGTGAACTCCTTCGGGAGGCATATAATTGATGTAATTTTAATTATTTTTGATTAATCATGATGGCGGTGGTGGCTGCTTCTGACGTCGGACGAGATGCTGGTTTTAAGCAGTCCAGAGGTAAACAAATGATTTTCGATGAAGGAATCGACAGCCAAAACCTAAAAAAATAAAAAAAATTCGGGGAATAGATCTGCGCAGCGCCAGATTTTGGATTCGGATAGTTGAGGACAGAGCAGAAAAGATGAGCATAATAGTTGGATATTTTTCTCTTGTTTGTTGTCATTTTACTTTTTCTGATTATGCATGTTTATTATTATGTGGATATTTTTTTTTGAAAAACTAAGCCTACATAAATAATGGACAACATGGACATAATATCAACTAATAGAAAAACCCTCATTGTTAAATAACTAAGTGAGAGAGGAAATTTATTTAGCATAAATCCTATGGTCTCCATTACTGGTTTGTAGGTGATGTAATTATACTTGCGTGTTGGCTTTAGTACTTTCCTCCATATCAGATAAGTATAATTATGGATCACCAGTACAAACTTTTTAGGAATAATTATAGAAAGTTACCTAGTATGTGTACACTTCTCCATCTGAAGGAACTCATTACAAGGTAATGGACTTAGTATTAAGTAATGATATACACTTAAATACAAATAATGGTATCCTCCCCATCGGAGTCACTGCTATTATTTGTATGACCAGAGCAAAATCAACAGATTAATTTTATTTGTCATAAAGTTATGTTGACATGATAGTAAAATTAATAGGAATTACCTACTTGAATAAAGTTGAATTTGTATACGTCCACACTATCGTGGCATGCTAATTTCATGATGTTCAAGGTGTTGGTGAATTTTTTATTATTATTTTGAGAGAATCAATATTTAATTAATTCAAAAAGTTTTTTGCCCTACATAATTTTTATTTATGTGATTCTCAAGATTTCAAAAATGGGTTCTTTCAGTCCATTTATGGTGATTCTTAAACAAAACAAGCTTACTGGACCTAATTATATTGACTGGAAACATAATTTGGACATTGTCCTGACTGTTGATGAGTACAAATATATACTTGTTGAGGAATGCCTACCTAAGCCTGATGCTAACTCTGATAAAGAGGTCAGAGAGGCCTATACGAAGTGGAAAAAGGCAGATGAGATGGCACGGTGTTACATTCTGGCATCTATGTCAAATGTACTACAACATCAGCATCAGGCCATGGCCACAGCTTATGACCTGATGTATAACCTCAAAGAACTCTTCGGACATCAGAGTAGAAGAACTAGGCAGTTTGCAATAAAGTGTTTGATGAATACAAAAATAGCTGAGGGTACACCAGTAAGGGATCATATTCTCAAGATGATGGGTTATCTGAATGAGATGGAGATCCTTGGAGCTGAAATCGATGGAGAATCCCAGGTCGATATCATTCTCGGGACTCTGTCTAAAAGTTTGACAATTTCTGCCTTAATTACAATATGAACAAAATATTGTATAGTTTGGCAGAACTTGCAAAAGAGCTACATGATGCTAAATCTCTCTTTAGGCAGAGTTGTCATATTTTTGTTTCTGAAAAGGCTTCTACTTCTAAGCCAAAAGGCGGTAAGAAGAAGAAGAATAACATTCAGAAACAGGCAAACTCAGCAAAGAAGGGCATGGGACCTCAAGGCGCTGTAAAAAAGCCTAAAGGCAAATGTTTCAAGTGCAAAGGGTCAGGACATTGGAAGACTGACTGTCCACTTCTCAAACAAGGGAATAAAGAAGATATATCTCATTTACTAGTAGTTGAAACATGTTTAGCGGTGTTATCTACCGGCACCTGGTGTGTAGATACAGGAGCTACTAATCATGTCTGCAATATATCGTAGGGGTTCCAGGAAACCAGGCGACTCAATGATAGAGAGATATGCTTGTTCATGGGTGACGCTACAAAAGTAGCGATCGTTGCATTAGGAGATGTTACTTTATCTTTTAGTAGAAATAAGTCTTTGACATTGAGAGATTATCTTTATGCACCTTCACTTAGAAAGAATTTAATTTATGTTTCTATGTTAGTTAAGGATGGATATTCAATTTATTTTAATGACAATATTGTTATTAGAAAGAATAAACATTTTATCTGTTCTGGTACATTAGTTGATAATCTGCATGTCATTAATCCTATTTCACCAACAATACAACTTATGGAAATGAATAATATGTCATCTAACTTAAATAAGAGAAATGAACCATCTCATATGAACCAAACATATCTTTGGCACTTGCAATTGGAGCATATTAACCTAAGAAGGATTCAAAGACTAGTTGAAAATGGACATTTGAGTTCATTGGAAGTGGAGGCACTACCAGTCTGTGAATCCTGCTTGGAAGGTAAAATGACCAAAAGGCCTTTTACGGCAAAGGGGTATAGGGCCAAAGATGTGTTGGAACTGGTTCATTCTGATTTGTGTGGACCCATGACTATCCAAGCTAGAGGTGGCTTTGAATATTTTGTCACATTTATTGACGATTATTCAAGGTATGGATACATTTATTTGATGCATCGTAAGTCTGAGTGTTTTGAAAAATTCAAAGAGTACAAGGCTGAAACGGAGAAACGTCATGAAAAATGTATCAAGTCATTACAATTAGATCGTGATGGCGAGTAACTTTGAGAGTTTAGGAATTATTTATCAGAGGCTGAGATTACATCCTAATTGACTACACCTGGAATGCCCCAGCAGAATGGTGTAGCTGAAAGAAGAAATAGAACTCTTATGGAGATGGTTATGTCAATGATGAGTTATTCAGATTTACCAGATTCGTTTTGGAGATATGCCTTAGAGACTGCAGCTTATATTCTGAACTTGGTTCCTTCTAAGTCAGTACTCTTACTCCCACAGAGCTGTGGATTGGGCGTAAGCCTAGTCTGAAATATGTTCGAATTTGGGGTAGTCCAACGCATGTGCTGAATGGGAAATCAGATAAGTTGGAATCTCGTACAGAAGTACGCTTGTTTGTAGGCTATCCAAGAGGAACGAAATGAGGTTTATTTTATAGTCCTAAGGATCAGAAGGTCATTGTTAGCACCAATGCCCGATTCTTAGAGGAAGACTATGTGATGAACCATAAACCCACAAGTAGAGTTGTTCTAGAAGAACTGAGAGGTGAGGCACGAAGTACGTCAGTACCAACAGTACAATAGGATGAACCACAAATAACTGTACAACGTGTCACAAATGTTACACCACAACCGATAGTGGCTCGTCGTAGTGGGAGGGTTGTGATACAACCTGATAGATATATGTTCTTGGAAGAGTCGTCAGACTTCGTCCCTGAGGAACAAGATTATGATCCCTGTACCTACAACGAAGCACTCCAAGATAAAGATGCAGAGTCTTAGCAAAAAGCAATGATATCTGAAATAGAATCTATGGATTCCAACCAGGTCTAGGAGCTTGTAGAACCACCCATTGGTGTAAAAGCCATTGGATGTAAGTGGGTCTATAAGAGAAAAAGAGGATCAGATGGTAAGGTTGAAACCTTTAAAGCTCGGCTTGTTGCAAAAGGTTTTACTCAAAGAGAGGGTATCGATTATGAGGAAACCTTTTTTTCCAGTAGCCATGCTTAAGTCTATTCGGATTCTTTTATCTATTGTAGCTCATCTCGATTATGAGATTTGGCAAATGGATGTCAAGACAGCTTTCCTTAATGGAAGTCTTGAGGAAGACATCTATATGAAACATCCAGACAGGTTCATTGAAAAGGACCAACAACATCTTATTTGTAAGCTCAAGAAGTCTATTTATGGACTTAAGCAAGCTTCCAGATCTTGGAACACATGTTTTGATCAGGTGATAAAATCCTATGGATTTGATAAATGTCAAGATGAATCATGTGTATACAGAAAGTGTGACGGAAATGTGGTGGTATTCCTAGTACTTTACGTAGATAACATCTTGCTCATTGGAAACAATGTGAAGGTGTTATCTGATGTAAGGGTATGGTTATCCAAACAGTTTGATATGAAGGACTTGGGAGAAGTAGGTCACATCCTTGGGATTAAACTTCTACGAGATCGCAAGAAAAGGATGTTGGGCTTGTTTCAAGCTTCCTATGTCGATACTGTACTAACTCGTTTTAGCATGCAAAATTCTAAGAAAGATTTCTTACCTTTTAGGCATAGAATTGCTCTATCAAAGGAGCAGTATCCGAGGACACCTAAAGAGATAGAGAACATAAAAGCAGTTCCTTATGCTTCAGCAGTAGGAAGCTTAATGTATGCAATGCTATGTACGAGATCAGACGTCTGCTTTACCGTTGACATGGTCAACAGATATCAGTGTAACTCAGGACAAGAGCACTGGACTGCCGTAAAGCATATTTTAAAGTACCTGAAAAGGATTAAAGAGTATATGCTAGTTTACCAGGCAGATAATTTAGTTCCTATGGGGTATACAGACTCAGATTTTCAGTCAGATAGGGATTCTAGAAAATCTACCCCAGGTTATGTATTTACTTTGGGAGGTGGAGCCATTGTATGGAGGAGTATCAAGCAAAAATATATTGATGATTCCACCATGAAAGCCGAGTATGTGATAGCCTCTGAGGCAGCCAAGAAGCGGTTTGGCTTAGAAACTTTTTATTGGACTTGGATGTGGTACCTAGTTTGCCTAAGGCTATTACACTTTATTGTGATAATAGTGGTGCAGTTACAAACTCGAAGGAACCACGAGCCCATAAGACAGGTAAATACATTGAGCGCAAGTACCACCTGATACAAGATTTCATAAAGAAAGAAAAGGTTGTTGTGATCAAGATAGCATCAGCCGATAACCTAGTTGATCCATTTACAAAGAGCTTACCGGCTAAGGCTTTTGATAGTCATGTTGAGGGAATATGAGTCAGATGTGTAGCAGCATGACTTTATGTATAAGTGGAAGATTTGTAACAATATACCGAAAAGCAATGCTTTGAGTATAAGTAGAAGATTGTTAGGGTTATATACTAAAAGCATCACTTTTGTATTAACTTTATTTCTTTAAATTTTGAATAAAAATTATATGGACAATATTTGCATATTGTATTTGTTACAAGTGTTGATGCAAGTGTCTGATACTCTATATTGTAGATAATATAGTGTGTGGTGTCACACAAAAGATCATATTATCATTTTCCTATGGAATATATAAATGGTTCACAACCTAGATGGACTTGGACAATCTATTGGAAAGGTTATAGTGTAATCTGGTATTAGTACTATAGGTTTACACTAGTACACTTTGTGTGTATTGAACAGGACCACTTGAGGTTGTTCTCTTTGTACTAACTACATAAGAGAACAGACACCTATGTTATTATAGATGCTTATGCTCTTAATTCGGATATAATAACGGACATGTATATGCAGTGTGTATTACTTTGACTCATAAAAGAGTAAGATTCATTATGGGTCAACAACCTCTATGAATTGGGTAATAACATTATATGTATGATGGACTGTTGATTATAAAAGGAATCCACGTTCCGATATGTCGGGTTGATGATGTCCCCTGAAGGAGCTCATAAGGATTGTCATGTAAATTCTGCAGGTGGATTATGTCCGACATGACAAATAAAGTTGAGTGGTACTACTTAAGGATAAAAGATGTCGATCAATATAGTTGTCAATAACTTAATCTGATCGACAGACATTCGATATCTTAACATGGGGAGCCAAACGAGCATATAATTGAAGAAGCCCACAATCATAATTTGGGATAAGGAAAGTAGTACAACAATAGCTCATTAGTGGACCGAGCTATTGTTAATGGGCCTGGGTTGTGTGTTCAGGCTGAACGCATAACACCCAGATCCGTTAGGAGACTTAACCATAATTTCTCCTCATGGTCCCTGCCGTAGCCTTATATATATCCTCTATTCTCTGGCCGCCAAATAATTAGAACTAAGAAGCTTTATCTAAATTCGTGATCCACGCAAGGAGAGAAACAAGGGGCTGCCAAGGAGAAAAAAAAGTTGGGAGATCTTCGCCAACACAACGTCCAATCCGAGGAAGAAATACGTGCAGAAAGGTTGAAAGATCGTCGCCCACACAACGTCCAACCCGAGGAAAAAATACGTGCAGAAGATCTTGGGGTCGTGACTGCTTGAGATTACTAACTGTTGTCTTCTTTCCACCGCAGGTATAATTTGTGAACCCTAGTTTCCGCCTATGAAGGGTTAGAACACGTTTATATCTGTTTAACTTTCTATCAATCAATACGCACACCAAACTAGGGTCTTGAAAATCTCCAGTTCCATCAGTCGTCACGTCGGATCGCTCGCTTTTGCACGTCCCACCAGTCATACGCGTTCAATCGGAGTAGAAGCTGAGCACACACAACTTTCTTAGACTCATCAACACCTAGAAGCTCGAACCGAACTTCCAACTCCTCCAACCAATCGATTGCCAAAGAAGGGTATTCAGTACCGCAGAAGGACGTGTGGCAATTTTTCAAGAATTTTGACACCTCAAAGTTGGAACTCCTTGGTGTTGCAGGTAGTCGCTCGGGTACCTCCGGCTCAATTTTGATCGGTCGGACCGCAGGCTCGGTTAAGGCATGTCATTATAGAGTTGCCATTGGCTACAACTATCTGGATGATTTTCTGAAGAGTATCAAGATGCTTTTGCGTATTGAATCGGGCCTCAAACTGAGTCTGCCGTGCCTCAGCTTGTCTCAGCTGGTCTTCAACGTGGTATCGATGTAAGCCCCTAGATATTTTTAAATATTTTTAAAAATAAGTATTTATAATTTTAAATATCATTTAAAAAAAGTATTTATAATTTTAAATATCATTTATATCCTTAAAATAAATTATTATAATTATTAGAAATTTTCTAGGATTTTTAAATAATTTTTAAATAATTTTTTAAAGCCACAAATATCAATTTACAATTTATTAAATTATTTTAATTACTTTTTGCAAATATTTAAATGTTTTAAATGCAGCTTGTAATATTTAATTTGTCTGTGCAAATTTTATTTGCACAGAGCAGAGCGTGGGGGGGGGGTATTATGCAAATTCGTTTTTGTACATAACTATGGCAGTGGGGGTTTTGTGCTATTCATGAAATATGGGAGGGTTTTTGCAAACCCTACTGACTACCGCCTTCGCCTAAACCCTAACCCCGACGACCAGGCCGAAACCTAAACCCTAATTCCTAAATTTCGGCCTGAACCCTAATCTAAACCCTAATCGAACCCATCCCCGCCATATAAATAGACTTCCCGACCAAAACCCTAACCCCACTCACCACCCCCGACCGACCTAGCCACCGCTACGCATCCTTCTTCTCCGACGAGTTCGCCGGAGTTAAACACAGAGGTGTCGCCGCCGTTCTAGCCGCTGCCGTATCCGCGCACCACCACCACCTTGTTCGCCTCGACGAAACGAACCCAGCGCCAACGTTCGCCGCCGACCACGATGCCTCCTCCGCCGTATAGCACCCCCGACAGCTCCCTCACGCCGGACACGTACGTGTCACTTTGTGTCAGCTTTGCTTTCATGTCTCGTGTACACGTGTGTGGACTCGCCTAGACACGAGGAGTTCACTGATGTGCTCAGACACGGCCAGCTCGTGTCGTGTGTGTCGTACGCGCCTCGGACACTGGACTCGTGTGTCTTCGTGTCCCTAACTGTCAGGACACGAAGACACAGAACTGTAGGTTAACGGGTTCAATTAACTGTTATTGTGTTTAAAACCCATTAAGCTAATGGGTTTTGGTTATTTAACAAGTTATCGGGTTGGTTTGTTTTTCAACCCATTATCTTAGTTCACTATATAACTTACCCAGCCATATCCTTATCAAGCTAACTCGAGCTGACCCCATGGCTAGCTCGAGCGATGTTAAGTCTCCCCCCTTGTTTCATAGGCACAAGTTCGAGCCCCCTTGGGCTCGGTTTTATTTCTTTTTCTTTTCTTTTCTTTGTATATATATATATTTTATTTTATTTTTTGTATATATATATATATATATATATATATATATATATATATATATATATATATATATATATATATATATATATATATTATTTTATATATATATTTTATTTTGTATATATATATTTTTTATTTTATTTTTTTTTCTTTTTCTTTTCTTTTGTATATATATATATTTTTATTTTATTTTTTGTATATATATATATATATATATATATATATATATATATATATATATATATATATATATATATATATATATATATATAATTTTATTTTTTGTATATATATATATATATACATATATATATATATATATATATATATATATATATTATGTATTATACAAATAAATATATGTTATATATACTGTTTACATATATATATATATATATATATATATATATATATATATATATATATATATATATATATATATATATATATATATATATATATATATATATATATATATATATATATATATACTGTTTTTATAATTATATTTATATGTTATTTCCTTATACATATATATATCCTTATATTTATATATATGTATACATTATTGTATTTTATTAATCATGGCCATTTGGTGTCCAAACCTAGCATGGATTTTTGGGTCCAAATGTGTCTAAATACATTCAAGGTCTGTACAAGTCATATTGGACTTGATTCATGACTTTGGGTCCCGTATCTAGACTCTGCTTCAATTTTGTATACGTGGATAAAATATTAAAATATTAATTATTTATTTTCCAGAAAAATTGTAACTTGCTATTTTTGAATTTGTATATATAATTTCATTGCTGTAAAAATATGGGAAAAATTCTATTTAAATACTATGTTAATTTATCTAATTTAATATAATTTTTCTAGGATTTAATTAGTTACTTTTGGCATTTTATAAAAATAGGAAAACAGAACTCATTTTTAGGATACTTATGTTTACTGATTTTTAATAAATATCTATGAGGGTTTTTAAATTCCAGAAAAATTAGTATAAATTTCTATAATTAATAAGGTTGAGCTTAGAGCTTTGTTTTATAATTATTAGAGTTATATAACTATTTTAATAATTGCTAGAGTGAAGTGCACAGATGGAATTATTAATTAATAATTGTTTTTAAGTCATGAGTTGTGATTTTTGGGTATTTCTAGAATTTAAAATATTGACCTACCATAGTGTAAAGGCCCTAGGAAGTTGGTTTAGGTATTGTGTCACCCCACATTGGTCTCCTATGCTAAAATCATCATTTGGCTAGGTGTCCAGTCAGAAAGTCGTGTCACACCCTAGTGTCCTAGTATTTAGCTTAGTATAAAACTAAGTTTATGCATCATTTTTACAGTAATGAGACACCAGGACTGTTTGCAAAATCAAAAAATTTTATTCCAAACTTGAAAAAGAATAGTACAAAGTACAATGAATTCTGGAGAAGTACAACTGTAGGAATCTGATCAGAAGACGATCAATTTATCCCTTGGACTATGTGAACTTGAAGACTGTAGCCTCTAGAGAATGCAGCAACGATTTTGCAAGAGTTCTTGATCTCTGTACGTATGTATTTGATGATTTCATAATGATTGGAAACCCTATTTATAGAGTTCAAGAAATAACTGTTTTAGCAGTTATTCTAATGTGCGCGAGGCTGGATTGCGCCAAATTGGGTTGCGCCAACCTCCTGTTGCGCCAACTTTTATTCAGTTGTTAAGTTATGTACTAACTGTATTTAGACGCGTGGCATCATGTGATTGAGATGCGCGTGGTCGTGTACAGGATAGTAGACACGTCTTGAGAGATTAGTGGCATATACGCCACGTCATCCTGCTTTAGAATGTAAGTTGTCTCAACTTTATCAGGTTGCGCGAGCTTCGGTCAACTGCGCCTGATTGAGCCGCGCCTAGACACGTGATAGCTTTTGAGCAGAAGTCATTCGGATTGCACCTAGGCACAACTAAAGATTTTGTCTAGATTGCGCCTAGGCACAACTTATGAAGTGTACATGACAGCTGTCTACCAACTCTCCTTGAGCGGTACAATTCACGGGATTCAAAAAGATTTTCCTCGTTCACAGTGGTGTCAGTTGTCAGTGCTGTCAGGTAATAATGGCCATTAAGTGTCAGACGCCACGTAGATTTTGGCGCAACAAGACTGGGCGCAGTCTGATATATGGCGCAACCTGTTCAGTGGCACAACTTGTTCTCTGAGCTTCATATCAGTGGCACAACCTGATCTTTGGGGCGCAACTTGATCACTGATTAGTATGTTCAGGGCACAACTTAATTTTTAGGCCCTACATGACCCCCTTCAAAGTTTTCAAAACTTAAAAACATTTCAAAGTTTTGAAATACTTTGAATTTATAGAATTTTTGACTGAATCAAGTTGTGCCAGTCAACAACCGGTCATCATGTTTAAATCTCTTTCTCGAAAACACAAAACTTTCTCTTCGTCTTTCCGAGTTCCATTGATGATTTTCGGTTTCCCATGAGGAATATGAAGAGTCATTTTGTTGATATATATGTAGTAGTCGCTTTATTTTTCACTTCTGTTCTTCAATGGCCCCAAGAAGAAAGAGATGGAGACAAATGCTGACACTACAATCAAGTCTCCTGAAGCGGGACATGATGTTGCGCCTACAACTTATCTGTTGGAGGCTGACCCGTCGCTGAGAGCGGCAAACTTTTTAGACTGTTTTGGTCTAGACACGACAGTCTTCAATCACTTGAATGGTGGGCCATCCTCTGAAGGGCGTGGTGATGCGGAGGGGTTCCTTAATCTGATGCGTCGCTCAGGGATCCGCAACATGCAAGAATTGGACGCCGCCCTTCGTCAGCTTGATGAAGGCAAGAACAAGAAATAATGTTTGGGCGTGCCAAAAATTCTATTCTCTTTTCTTGTGTCCTTGTCTGTAGGGGTCCACCCATCTTTATGTAAATGAAATCTAAAATTTCTGATATATTATGTGGCTGTGATTTTGAATTGCACACGAGGTCGTGTGCCTTTGGCTAATTCTTTGTTTACTGCTTCATTGAGAGACACATGGCAGCCATCACGTGGTCTTAAGCGCCTATTGTTTAGTTCTTTCCCAAAATAGGCTCCTAGAATGATGCGCTCATTTTTCTTCTTCAGTACTTTAAAAAGGATAGCCAAAAGGAAAGAGCCATTCATTCTTTCTCAAAACAAATGGCTTCTCACAAGGTCCCACTTGCGCCACTCCATTCTGATGTTATTCTTTTGTATGCATTGTCTTCAAAAATTGGTAAGTATCGAAGAAGAATCAATGGTATGAATATTCTTCTTTCGTACCACTTTTGAAGATAGGTATTGATCTGCATGTTGTATACACTGTTGATATACACTAATTATTTCTGAGAATAGACACGTACTGTGATCCAGTACTTAGTCTCAATCATAGGCGCGTATTGTTGACATGCGCCAGTGTGATCAACTTGCACTGTGGGGATATGCGCCTATTGATCGGTGCAAATTTTTGATATGTGCCTGTTTGATCAGTATGCAATACTGATGTGCACCCGTTGCTAGGCACACACTGCTGGTTTGTACCTGTTGATAGGCACACACTGCTAGTTTGCGCCTGTTGATAAGCACACACTGCTGGTTTGCTCCTGTTGATAAGCGCACATTGTTTGATAGATTCTGCTAACTTTTTCTATTTTGTTAATATTTGTAGGAATTCGGCTAGCAAGCTTCTTCAGGACTGACATTGGTGATTTGGATGTTGCAGAGGGCATTTTTCTGACACTCACATCAGACAGCTCATGTGGTTCTGACACTCAAATCAGACAGCTCAGGACTCTTTATGTTCAAGAAAGGTATTCTTCAGATGGTAGGAAGAGCCTTTATACATGAGAGTTGGATGGTGGAGACGCAGAACTAGAAATTGTATCACAAGGATGATTTCGTTCCTAGTTCCCCTGGCGGGTCGTCTTCTCTCCACCAGTTGTATTAACAGCAGCTCATCTTTGGGCTGCTGCACTCTGGGGTCTCCTCTCGTCTTTCTGAGAGAGAAGATCAAAGTTGATTCTATTGTCTGGCTCGTTGTTTCAGGTCGAGACGACAAGGAATTGCCACCAACAAATAAGTAGATCCAAAGATGTAATATACCTTCATTATCAAATGGGAAGATCGAAAGATGTAATAGACCTTCATTAGAATGAAAATCAGAGATGTAATAGATTTTTATCAAGATGTATCTATGCTTTTTAAAGAAGGAATAAAGAAATGATTGTCTTATTATTCTCCTTTTTATAATTCAATTTTGACATGCTGACATAGATAACAGAATGCAGATAGAATACGGATGTGGCAAGTTGTTTGACGTGGCTATTTGGAATTCAGAGACATGGATTCTCATTATGATAAATGAATGAGTAATCGGCCACTTCGATTTTTAAGGAAGAGACATTGAATGAATGAATGGTCGTTCAAACTCTCGAAGAAAAGAATAAATGAGTGAATAATCATGTCAGTTTCGGAGAAGGGACAATGAATGGTCAGTTATAAATGAATGAACAGTTGTGCTTCTATCCAAAAGTTGCATCAATTCTCGAGGCTGATTATCTATATTTTTGGCCTATAAATAGAACAAAACTTTTGTAGATATTGTCAATCGCTTTTCCTTCTGTACGAAAATGTCTTTCAAAGATTTACTTGCTCCGAAGATCGAAGAAGAAATCGAGATACTCCCTACCGAGCCTCCCGTGCCTTCTCGAAAAGAAAGAGGCAAAGGCTCAACTGTTCCTCCTGCACCAGGACATGATTTGATCTCCAAGTTAGTGGAACCTGGGAAGACTGCCGAAGAAGAGGCATTGAGGATGGCTGCCTGTAAGTTTCTTGTGAGTTCAGACAATGAGATATTTGAACTGTTGGCAAACTATGTATTTAATCATGAAGGATCAGGGCCTCCTCCTCGTCCTTAATATTTATGTAATTCCATGAATAAAAATGAACTTTTATTTACATCATGTTTCTGAAATAAAGTACATTTTGTCTTTATACATAATATTTCTTAAGAAACTTGCCATTGATAGGCATCATAGCAACTCTGCTATCCATATCTGTTAATTGATAGGCTCCATTGGAGAAGACTTTGTTTACCACATACGACCCTTCCCACTTTGCCTCGAACTTGCCTTTGCTCATATGTGTCATAGTCATAGGACGTCTGACTGTGATAACCAACTCGCCTTCTTGAAATGTCCGCACTCTGACTTTGCGATTGAAAGCTTTTGAGATCTGGACTTGATAAAGTTCAATATGTTGTTGAGCCAGTAACCTTTTCTCGTCGAGCGCCTCCAACTCTTGAAGCCGAAGACGATCATTATTTTCTATAGTAAGTTCGTTAGCAATAGCGATCCTCAATGATGGAATTTGAATTTCCAAAGGCAGAACAACTTCACACCCATATTCTAGAGAAAAAAGTGTGCAACCTGTAGGATTACGGACAGTAGTACTATATGCCCATAGACATTCTCCAAGTTTATCACTCCAATTACATTTGTTGATAGAGACAAACTTTTTGAAGAGTTTGATAATGGTCTTGTTGAATGCTTCAGCCAACCCGTTAGCCGTAGGATTATAGGCCGTCGAGGCAACATTATTGATTCTGTTGTCATCACAGAACCTATTAAACTTTTGGCTGATAAATTACGGTCCATTATCATGGATGATTCGACGAGGGACACCAAACCTGTATATCACATGATGTTTGATGAAGTTGATGACACTACTCGTTTTAACTTCAGCCAATGGTATAGCTTCTGCCCACTTGGAGAAATAATCAGTTATAGCTAAGATGAACCGATGCCCTTTAGATGAAGGATGATTGATAGGGCCAATTATATCCATGCCCCAAGCTTCAAAAGGCCATGAGGCTGCAGTTGGATGAAAAAACTCCGACGGTTGGTGAATGAAATCTGTATGAATCTGACATGCACGATATTTCTTTGCATAGTCAATAGCATCTGATACCATAGAAGGCCAGTAGTAGCCCATACGTCGAATACGATCTTGTAGTTTAGGACCAGGCTGATGTGCTCCACAAACACCATCATGAGCTTCACGTAATACCTGCTTTGCTTCATCACCAGCGAGACACCTCAAGAGTAATCCATCAAAAGTTCTTCGATAGAGTGTTTTAGTAGTATGATTATAATATAATCGAAGTGATCGACGACGGATACTTGTAGCTTCTTTAGGATCTTCTAGCAAGATGTCATGTACTGCAAAATCAATAAAAGGTGCTCTCCAATCCTCACAAGTGACGTTGACTTCAGTTAGGTTGCTGAATTCAATGTTGTGGTTATTTTCAACACATAATAGTTTCCTATTAGAGATAACAACCATCTGTTGTCTTTTGACTGGAACTGCCAATACCGCAGCTAGGTTAGCTAAGGCATCGGCTTCTGTATTGCATGCGCGACATACATGTTCGATGAAGAAACCTTTGAATGAAGAAGCTATCTTGGTTGCTGCTTCATGATATGGTACTAGATCTTAATGTCGGACTTCATATATGCCTCTAACCTGATTAACAATCAGTTTAGAGTCGCCATATACTTTGAGATATTCGATATCCAGTTTGTTTGGCTAATTGGAGTCCAATGAGCAAAGCATTGTATTCTGCCACATTGTTGGAGCATGATTCATCTAAAGAGTAAGTCCTTTGAATGGCTAACCCATCTGGTGAAACGAAGATAATTCCCACTCCAGCAACAAGAGTACCTCCTGGTCTAATTCTGGATGCTCCGTCGAAGAATAACCTCCATGTAGGAAACTCTTCTGAGATCATATTTGATTCTAATGTTTCGTCCGAAATCTCATCATAGAGTTTAGATTTCTCAGGGACAGGATGAGCTGCTAAGAAGTCACCAAGTGCTCGGCCTTTCACAGACTTTTGAGGAACATAAACCATATCATATTGGGCTAGTAATATGGCCCATGTGGCAAGCCTAGAATTGAGTGTACTTGGCTTCTTCATTAAGACTCGAAGAGGATTGACTCGGGATATGACATGAATAGTTTGGCCTATGGTGTAATGTCTCGTCTTCTGAACAACAAACATTAAGGCTAAACATTCCTTCTCTAGCGGACTATAACGATGTTCAGCTCCAATCATCGTTCGGCTAAGATAGTAGATGGCTTGTTCATGACCTTCTTTGTTCTTTTGAGCCAGCAAAGCTCCCAATGAATGATCCATTACCCGGACATACATTAAGAAGGGTATTCCTGAGATCGGTGGTACAAGAACCGGTGGACTCATTAAATACCGCTTTATGTCGTCAAATGCTCGTTGACATTCTTTCGTCCAAACGAAAGATACACCTTTCTTCATTAATTGAGTAAATGGTCTGCAACATCCAAATAAATTCGAAATGAACCGCCTGATGTACGCAAGTCGACCTTGGAATCCTCGTAGCTCTTTTAGGTTGCGTGGAGGACGCATCTCTTGAATGGCTTTGATCTTCTCGGGATCAACGTGTATACCCTTAGAGGTAATGACAAAGCCGAGAAACTTACCACTAGAGACACCCAAGAAAGACTTGGTGGGGTTTATTTTGAGTTGATGCTGGCGTATTAGATTGAAGATAGTTCTTAAATCTTGAATGTGATCTTCTTTGAGACGACTTTTGACAGCAATATCGTCAACATAGCATTCGACAGTCTTTCGCAGATGATCACAAAAAATAGTACTCATAGCCCGCTGGTAAGTTGCACCTGCATTCTTAAGACCAAACGGCATGACCGTATAACAGTACACACCCCGAGGAGTATGAAATGAAGTATGTTTCTCATCTTCAGGATTCATCCGGATTTGATTATATCCAGAAAACCCATCCATAAAAGAAATTTGTTTGAATCCACATGTGTTGTCGATCATGACATCAGTAATTGGGAGAGGGAACTCGTCTTTAGGGCAAGCATCATTGAGATCCCGAAAGTCTATGCAAACTCGAACCTTTCCGATCTTCTTCAGGACTGGTACAACGTTGGCTACCCAGTCAGGATGCTGTTATTCTCTGATAAAACCATAAGCTATAAGCTTTTTGACTTCATCATCAATTGCATCCATCATTTCAGGCTTGAATCGCCGTTGTTGTTGTTTGACCGGCTTGGCATTCGGCAGAATGTTAAGCTTGTGAGTTGCAATTTAAGGATCTAATTCTGACATATCTTCGTAACTCCAGGCGAAGACATCAATATATTCACGAATAAGATGAATTAACTCTTTTTTATCATCCTCTAGGAGATTTTTTGCTAATAAAGATTTGTCGTGATACACCCTCCTCTCCAACATCGATTTGGACAAGTTGATCTGCAGTAGGTGGTTCTCGTTGTTCGAAACAAAGTTCCCACTGATTGTCCATCTTTTGTGCCCAAGGGTCCCCTTCAGGAGCTTCTTTAATGTCATCTTTATCTTCTTCCGAGAATTCGGGAGACACCATGTTAGAAGATACCATCACCTTATGAACATGACCAATGCTAGTGTCAGAATCAAATAAAATAGAATCAGATGAGTTAGATCGTTATTTTTTATCAGATTCAGAAGGTTCTGGAGTTGGGAGAGGTGAAGCATAACCTAAACCCTGCTTCGATTTACTGTGGTATTGTTGTGATTTTCCTTTTGGAACAGCAATACGAAGGGGAGTCTGCCTTCTTTTACCATTGTTGAAGCCTGTTCTGAAATCATAGCGCATTTTACGGATGATGGCTTTGGATTGTGGACTATAACGACGTAATTGTAGCCTTCCTGTATCATCTCTATTATCATTATAGAGCACAATTTTTGGTTCCTCTCTTTTGTTGAAGAATATAGAATTTTCATCTTTCTTTCGAGACGGTACTAAGAAGTACGACTCTTGTATTGAATCCAATGATACCACATTTCGCAGAGATGATACGACTTCTATTGTAAGTGGTTTAAAGTTATCTAGCATATCCAAATAACACTGAGTATAGTAAAAGACATCAGTATACTGCAAAGGAGATGCTTTATTAATTTTTACACCATCATTTACAACAGGAACTTTAGCCTTAGCAGGCTTAGTCAGATTGATGACAAGAGGGGAAGAAGAAGAACGAGAAGGAGGAGGGAGCTTCTTACGACGAAGGTCGATTACAAGCGACTCAGAAGAGGTGAGCTCTCTTTGTTCCCGACTATCACCCTTGGGCTGCTTCTCATGGGAAGGAAGATAGATAGTCAGTGGTTTGGAAGACTGAGGACATAAGGTACGTCCTTTGACGGGAATCACCAGAGTATCATTTGGCACACTCTTCTGTTCTTCATCCGTGTCCATTGCTAGTACTACCTTCATGAATTCTTCCTTATACATGTGAGAATCGTTGCAGTATGCTTCAACCCCTTTGAAAGGATTCAGATCTGCAACCTCTTTTTGGACTTCTCCATTACCATCTACTTATTTGAAACATTGGTGGAGCGTAAAGGGTACAATATTGTGTTCGTGGAGGAATGGCCTTCCCAACAAAGTGTTGTATGAGCCATGATTGTCAATAACATAGAAAGTTACCTTTGTACGAAGATTGCCAATTTGAAGTTTTAGGCATATCTTCTCCAAAGGTTCACTTCTTCCTTGATTAAACCCCAGGATGGTAGTGATAGTCGTAGAAAGGTTATGCACTGGAATCTTCAAAGCATCTATTAAAGACTTCGGCATAATGCTAAGTGCGAACCCTGGGTCAATTAGAATGCGATCTACTTTCATGGTGTCCATATACCCCGTAAAATAGAGAGGACGATCATGACGATTATCTTCTAACAACATGTCATCTTGTGTAAAAGTGATATTGGGCATTAATTCAAATACACTATGATAATGTGCACAACTCACTGGCTCCTTTTCAGACTTTTTGAGAGGAGTAAGCTAAGCGTCAGCCTGCATCAAGGCTTCACTTAATGTCTCTCGAGTCTCTTTTGAGAGACGTAAGAGTTCAAAGATTGACAATTTTGCTGGAGTATTGGCTAATTGAGCCAATATGTCAAAATTATATGGCTTTTCAAGTCCGAAAGATGAGGACTTCTTCAATGCTTTATCAAAACGGACAGGTTGTTTCCCCTTGTCGGCTGCTGTTGGTTTAGGAGGAGATGGTTCGACCACCGGCAAGGATGTGGATGGTATATTCTCGCCAGGAGGAGATGATGAAGGAGGAACATCAGGAGATGGAGCAGGGTTCTCTTGATTTTCGAAATACTCTCGAAGATAGGGTTTCCCTGATCTAGTGCCCATTAGAATTTTTTCTTCTGTTACTGGTTCAAAGGATACCATGTTACAGTTCCTGGATTTAGATCTGGAATGCTTCTTTTGCTTAGAAGAGGAAGGCGTTTCAAATTCTGCTACCAGATCTGGGTGAATCCACATAATCTCTCCTCTGTCAGTTGACAGCGAAATAAGACCTACATTTTGAGGAGGTATGAGATTCACGATCTCAAGAGTAGTCCTTGGAATGGGGACAATACCATCTTGCACAAGTTGTGGTGGAAAATCACCGAATTGTAGAGAAACTAAATTAGCAGTTACCGTTTTCTCATCATGTTGCAGAGTAATTGCTCCAGAGTTGACTAACTCTTGGATTTTACCCTTGAACACATAACATGCTCTGGTTGGATGCCCTATAAATCTGTGATAAACACAGTATTTAGGGTGATCATTTTTACCTACTTCTTCTGGCCGTTTTGCCTCTGGAAGCTGAAGCTTATTGTTTTTGATCAAGCAGTCGAAGATGCTTAAAGTATCATCTTCATCAAAAGAATACTCTTCGTTTGGACGAGTTGATTTCTGTGGTGGTGCTGATGGAGTAGATGCCGTCTGAGTGACGTTGACAGCCAAAGATTCCTTGTCTTTAAGATTGATGGCCAATGTATCTTTACTCTTGCGGTTATTCTGACGATTACTACCCCCGGGTGTAGAATGTTCATCTTGGTTAGGATGGGTCATTTGGACTCCTAACTGCTTGAACTTTTCGGTACTGACCTCGGCTGCTTTGGCATTGACAATGAAAGAAGGCCAATCCTGGAATTGTGTAGATCCTATCCATATACTGATAACATGCAATAAGTTTGATTTGCAAGTGTTTATTGTTATAGCAGATGGAGTTCCTAAAGGCATTTTGAGTGCCTCTCGGTAGAATCTTTCAATGAAACTCTCTGTGGATCCATTATGTCTCTGTTTAATCTTAATGAGGACAGACATCGTCATGTCGTTGACTCCTTCGTAGAATCGTTCCAAGAATATTTGCTTGAAACCAGCAAAAAAAGTGGTGCAGCCATCAGGCAGGCTACGATACCAGTCGTATGCTGCGCCAGCTAAACAACCGACAAACACTCTGGTAAGGAGAGCATCATTTGGCTGTAATTGATCAGTCATCACTTCAAAATAATTGATGTACTAACTTGGATAAGTGCTTCCATCAAACAGCATGATGGTTGGGAGCTTATATTTAGGAGGAAATAGAACCTTCTTCCACTCTGTAGGATATGGTTGCTTTATACCCAATCTTTGTAGGCTATTCTTCTGCTTGAAGGCCTCAAACTGAGTACGTAAGAGTTTCACAGCCTCATTAGCATCCCCTGATGTTTGGGAATTAGTAAGCTGGTTAGAAGTGTTAGGAGGAGTAACAACATGGTAATTACCACCCCCAACACCAAACTGACTGGGATCAGCTTGAATTGGCACGAAAGCTACCTGAGGAGTTGGTACCCCCAGACTAGCAGGTACGGAAGATGCTATAAGCTTTGGATTTGTAGCTGGGTTTACAATTGGTGGCATTGTATGTTGAGCCACGATTATAGTATGCATGCTTGCGACCATCTCTGCCATGGTCTTCAATTTGTCCTCCAATACAACAATTCGTTGCTCTTGACTGGTTGAAGTAGAGGCATCTTGATCTTCCGTAACGGTATATGCCGTCACTTCTCTTGCTGCTATTGATGAGATAGTTTGTTCAGAACTTTCACTATCTGCATCAAACTCTGAGAAAGAGTCTTCTTCTACATGAACGATAGGGAGATCTTCTTGATTAAAGACACCTTGGTTCAAATGTCGATTCCTCGATCTAATGTATTGAAAGACACCTTCATTGGATGCATGGATCCGATCTAAGTATTGTTGACTAGGATTACGGGATACATTACGTCTTGGACGTTTCCCACCCCCAGTGCCTTGAGAAGTCATGTTGACAGAAGAATATAATAGTTCATCTTCATTTTCTATTATATGTTCAGGAGTTGAAGCAATAGTTCAGACGATCGAAGATAGATCGTCGAGCCGATTGGCAACAACAGTTGATGATGACTTCATGAAGGCAGTGGCGATTTGAAGCACGATTTAGAAGTGAGGAAGACATCCCTGTAATTTCTCGTCTTTGTGTAAGACGTTGCCGCAAATCAGTTACAACTACAGGACGAGAAGAAGTCGGAGGAACATATTCCTTAATGATGTTAGGAACATGTCTTCTATTCTTCAAATGTTTAGTTCCCTGAGTGTACAAAGATGTACTCAACTCATTAGCATAGGTGGTTGGGTCTTTCTTTTCAAACTTTGGCTTTTGGTACAGATTGGCCTTTGGCATAGGGTTCTTACGTTTCGCCAAAGTTGAGACTGGTTGACGCCTATTCAGATAAGCGCGTAAATCTAAAAATTCTGCTCCAGGTGTCTCTGTTCGTGATACCCTCAATTTTTCTTGCTTGGATGTTGAAATTTGCAAGGTAGGAAGGTCTTGACCAAACCCCATAGGGGTAGGTAAGGTACCTCTTTGGTCAGTATTATTTCTAATATTAGAGATTCGAAGACCTCTGTTTAAAGGAATAGAATCTGATAGATCTTCCTCTGAGTCATAGACTAGGGAAGTTTGAGAAAAGACCAAAGGGTGATTTCTTTTATTTTGTGAAGGGTCAGCTAAGAAGCCTTTCATTTTGTTCTGTCATGAGACCATTTTAGGCACAGATTGCGCCAATTGAGGAAGTATCAAAGGACTCTTCCCTTTGTTCTGTCTAGTATTAGTACTAGAATATTGATTCTCCAAGTTCAGAACTTAAGAATTAGAAGAGGGAATAGCCAAAAGACTTGTTCCCTTGAGTTGCGCCAGAGTAGCAGACTGCGCCTGAAGTGTTGATTGCTTGGGTTGCGCCATAGTCCTACGGGCTACTGATGGTGCCTTGGCAGCAACATGGGTAGACTGTACCCCAACAATAGCTTGAACAGGCTGTGCTTTGGCAGCAAAGAGAGTAGTAGACTACGCGTGGGCAGCAGGATGAATAGGTTGTGCACGGGCAACAGAAGCAAGCTGTGCCTGAGCTGCCGAGACAGACTGTGTCTTGGCCACTGAACACTCAGGTTGCACCTGGGTAACAGTGACCATAGGAGATTTAGGAGCCCACATAGTCCTGTTCTTGGCGATAGCCGCTGTACGCTTGTTGCTCTTGGTACAAATCATATCCTCATAGGCTATCTGGTTGACCTGAACAACCAGAGTCTTCTGCGTCTTGTCGATCGACGCAGTATCACATTGAGTTGTCACCTTCTTGTCGGAGAAGAAAGTCATCCCCAGCAGAGTCACCATTTTGTTTGTAAAAACAAAAAATTTATTCCAAACTTGAAAAAGAATAGTACAAAGTACAATAAATTATAAAAAAGTACAACTGTAGGAATCTGATCAGAAGACGATCACTTTATCCCTTGGACTATATGAACTTGAAGACTGTAGCCTCTAGAGAATGCAACAACAATTTTGCAAGAGTTCTTGATCTCTGTGCATATGTATCTGATGATTTCACAGTGATTGGAAACCCTATTTATAGAGTTCAAGAAATAACTGTTTTAGCAGTTATTCTGATGTGCGCGAGACTGGATTGCACCAAATTGGGTTACGCCAACCTCCTATTGTACCAACTTTCATTCAGTTGTTAAGTCGTGTACTAACTGTATTTAGACACGTGGCATCATATGATTGAGATGTGCGTGGTCATGTATAAGATAGTAGACACGTCTTGAGAGATTAGTGGCATGTGCGCCACGTCATCCTGCTTTAGAATGTAAGTTGTCTCAACTTCATCATGTTGGACGAGCTTCGGTCAACTGTGCCTGATTGAGCCGCACCTAAACACGTGGCAGCTTTTGAGCAGAAGTCATTCGGATTGCACCTAGGTGCTACTAAAGATTTTGTCTGGATTGCGCCTTGGCGCAACTTACGAAGTGTACAGGACAGCTGTCTACCAACTCTCCTTGAGCGGCACAATTCATAGGATTCAAAAAGATTTTTCTCATTCATTGTGGTGTAAGTTGTCAGTGCTGTCAGGTAATAATGGCCATTAAGTGTCAGACGCCACGTATATTTTGGCACAACAAGACTGGGTGCAGTCTGATATGTGGTGCAACCTATTCATTGGCGCAGCTTGTTCTTTGAGCTTCATATCAGTAGCACAACCTGATCTTTGGGGTGCAACTTGATCACTGATTAGTATGTTCAGGACGCAACTTGATTTTTAGGCCCTACAAGGACATCTATAGCATTTCCTTCACTACCTTGCTTTGCTAGAGACAAGTACCTGTACAAACTTTATTTACTGCATAAAATAAATTGTGTATAAACCATGTTAAATACCGATACCTAAACTGCAAGTCATATCTCTCCATGTTTCACATACTTTATACTGCTCTCTGTATCCACCATGTTTTATACTATTCTCGTATCTCTCACATGTTTAGAATCTGGGTTAGGGAACTGATAGTTGAGTACGTGATCATGTCCCTCTACTGTACCGAGCAAGGTCGTATTTTATATGCATAACTTACCGTAGGCTATTACCCCGCATTTTTGTACGGATATACACCTATGCTTGTACACTTGTACGTATGTACATTTTATTTACATGTGCTACAGCACATTGTACACCTATTGACGATCACGTACCTGCTACAGTTTTAAACATTACATATACATCTGTCTCTATGACATATGTGTCCTTACCATGATAGATTGTGATATGCCAAGATTTCTATTTATTACACTTCAGATCATTACATGCTTCGTATATTTAGTTTGTTAGATTCAGCACTTGCTCCCGTCCTGACAGGATAACGTTGTAGGTATACTTACCGAGGAGGAGTTGCTATGTGATTCCTATTATGGAATTGCCGTCGAGGATCAGACTTTACCTTACGAGGATGTACCTGCAGGGAAACTCGTCTAGTTTGTGTAGTTGCTCGCGACTTTTGAGAATAGTCATGTTGTTAGACTATGTATTTTGATACTGGACCTGTATCCAGTTTTATGTCTTGGCTATGTATTTGGAACATATTTATATACGAGATGATTTTACGTTTGGGATATTATTCTGATTCAACATGACATATAGAATTGTTAGCACATTTTGATTATATATATATTGTTTGTCTTTAGAACAGCTTACTACGCTTTATCTCTAGCGTAGGCTGGACATGACTCGGCCCGACCCAACAATTTGGGTAGCGGATCGTGACATGTTTTTAGTGGTGGCCCATGCAGGTCCTGACTAAATTGTTTGGTTACGTCATTGTACCAAGCATGCCTGCAATTAGGAACTTAAGGTAACTAGATAACACTAGGAATAACATTTAGAACACCTAGAGGATTACTAGGATTGCAACATAGGAATCACATCGCAGCATATGCTTGTTATTACAAATTAGACTTTCTTGTTGTTTATGATTGTTTGCTTAAAAGAGTCCTTATAAGTTCTTTTATTTATTAGATGGTGCTCACCCGCTCATCCCAGTATGCTACACATGAAAATGGCACACTTCCTATCCAGTTGGTTGACCAGTTGACCGATGCACCTCCACCTCCACCTACCATACTCCCCCACTCCACAAATCCACCAGCCCAGATGCCTCCACCACCTTCCACATCACAGTCCCAGCAGGACCCGATACTCCTATCACCACCTATTAGTATACCTTCCTAGGCTCCGTCACTCTCGACGGGAACCAGCTGCTCACTCTGATCCAGGGGTTCCTAATGACCCATCAGGAGCAGACCACCCTACTCCGTCAGAGCATAGAGCGTTCTGAGGAGCGTACCATGGTCCCACCACCGGTAGAGCTACGACAGAGAGCGGGGAACAACAAGGACTTCATAGGCTTGAACCCCAGGGAGTTCATGGGGACTGAAGGCATCGTAGTAGCAGATGACTGGCTAGACTCGGTAGAGAGGAAGCTCCTCGGAGCTAGGTTGCCGGGTGACCTTCAGGTCGAGGCAGCGGGATTTCTGCTGACAGACTTGGCAGGAGTTTGGTTCAGGAATGAGCCACTATTCACGAGAGGGAGGGCCACATGGGATCAGTTCAAGATCCAGTTCAAGAAGAAATTCTTCTCGACCACCGCTAGAGTAGCCATGGGGCTACAATTCCAGAACATCCAGCAAGGGAACCGTTCTGTTGACGAGTACGCGATGGAGTTTAGTCGTTTGAGTCATTTCGCTCCTAGTCTGGTTCCAGACCCAGAGGAGATGACGCGTAGGTTTTGCCATGGTCCAGTTCCAGACATTGGCATTCTTCTAGTGGCGAACGGGACGACTGACTACTACCAAAGCCTAGAGTTGGCCCGAAGTATAGAGGAGCGTCTTCTGTCTTACAAGAGGCCGGCTTTCGTACATCACGAGGGACCTTCCAAGTGCCAGGCTTTCCAGCCGAGAGCACCAACATCGCACCAGCATACATATCGTCCTTCCACACCATATCACCTAACCCCACCAGCTAGAGCTCCGAGACCACGGCAGCAGAGGGGCCCCGTGTGTTTATTCTGTAGGAGGCCAGGGCATGACTTCGCCATCTGCAGGAAGAGGTTGGGGCAGTGTTTAGTTTGTGGGTCTGCCATCCACCAGATTCGAGATTGCCCGGCAGCAAAGAACCAGGTGCTGGACCACCATCTAGAGGACCGCCGCTTCCGACGCAGCAGCAGAGGTTCGGGCAACATCTACAACAACAGAAGGGACCCCAGTGGAAGGCTTATAGTCTAGCTCTTGAGGCGGAGCTGGAGCAGGTTTCGGAGCCAGATTATTTGGCCGACGTCATCACAGGTCATGTTTATTTGCATCACATGTCATGTTTATTTGCATACTTTTCTAGCTCTATGCTTGTTTGATTCCGATGCATCGCATAGCTTCCTGTCATTAGAGTTTTTGCATAAATACCACTTAGTAGCTACCCCTACCGAGGAGATGATTAGAGTAATGATGGGAGGCGGACCAGTACCCATTAGGGCTATCTATAGATGCTCTATTACTATAGCCGGGAGAGAGTTTGGGGGACGATTCTTTGTGATGCCACTTCCCGGGTATGATATCATATTGGGAATGGATTGGCTTAGCTATGCTCACACAGCTATAGACTGTCATGAGGGTAGTATTCTGTTCAGTCCCCCAGGCACGACACCATTCAGTGTCAGAAGGACATGGCCGGAGATCAGCTAGAGTCGAACTGTTGTGCAACAGTTGGGGAGTTAGCACCGCCATACCCTATCATCAGGGAGTTTATGGATGTATTCCCAGAGGATCTTCCAGGACTTCCGCCTGACAGAGATATGGAGTTCACTATAGATTTAGTACCGGGTTCATCACCAGTATCCCGGGCTTGCTATAGAGTGAACCCCAAGGAGGCCGTAGAGATGAAGGAGCAGATTGACGACCTGTTGAAAAAGGGTTTCATTCGATCTAGTGCTTCTCCATGGAGAGCGCCAGTGCTCTTTGTGCCCAAGAAGGATGGTACAGTCCGGTTGTGCATTGACTACCGGGAGTTGAATACCATCACCATTAAGAACAAATATCCTCTGTCCAGGATAGATGATTTGTTCGACCAGTTGACTGGGGCGAAGGTATTTTCTAGGATAGATTTGAGATCCGGTTACCACCAGGTGAAAGTTAGGGCTGAAGACATCCAGAAGACTGCGTTCAACACAAAGTATGGGCAGTACGAGTTTTTGGTGATGCTATTTGGTCTCACAAATGCACCCGCTATCTTTATGAACTTGGTGAATAAGACATTTCACCTGTATCTGGATAAGTTTATCGTAGTATTTATCGATGACATCCTGATATACTCAAAGATGCCGGAGGAGCACGTAGAGCACTTGCGGACAGTTTTGGGGATTCTGAGGCAGGAGAGGTTGTATGCCAAATTGTCGAAGTGCGAGTTCTTTTTAGACCGAGTAGAATTTCTCGGTCATGTAGTCACTGGAGAGGGGATCTCAGTGGATCCCAAGAAGATTGCTGCCATCGAGACATGGAAGGCTCCGACATCAGTTTCAGAGATCAGGAGTTTTCTGGGTTTAGCAGGCTATTATAGGAAGTTCGTCCAGGACTTTGCTAGGATAGCTGAACCCATGACGAAGCTGACACGGAAGGACGCATAGTACATCTGGTCAGAGGACTGCCAAGCAGTATTTGAGGAGCTGAAGAGGAGGCTGACGACCGCTCTAGTTCTGACATTACCTTCAGGATCTGGAGGTTTTACCATTTTCAGCGATGCTTCGGGAAAGGGGCTAGGATGTGTCCTATAGCAGCATGGAAAAGTGATTGCTTATGCATCTAGGCAATTACGGACTCATGAACGAAACTATCCTACCAACGACCTAGAGTTGGCTGCGGTGATCTTTGCACTCAACTTGTGGAAACACTACTTATATGGAGAGCGAGTGGAAATCTTTACTGACCATAAGAGCTTGAAGTATGTGTTCACACAGAAGGAGTTGAACATGAGGCAAAGAAGATGGTTGGAGTTGATGAAGGACTTCGACATTGATTTGTAGTATCACCCCGGGAAGGCAAATGTGGTGACGAATATGCTGAACAGGCATTCGATGGCATGGTATCTGATGATAGATCGACATTTGCGGGAAGATCTGGAGAAGCTCGGTATCTTGATGGTTTGACCAGGATCAGTGATTCAGATAATGGCGCTAGACATTCAGCCAGGTTTGATGGAGCAGATCAAGGAGACTCAGTCTACATATGAGAGCCTCTGCGGACTCAGAGT
The DNA here is from genome assembly GCA_029216955.1 of Iris pallida. Lineage (NCBI taxonomy): Eukaryota > Viridiplantae > Streptophyta > Magnoliopsida > Asparagales > Iridaceae > Iris > Iris pallida. The sequence goes on from JANAVB010008599.1 coordinate 21,725,641, forward strand.
CCAGGCTTTAGCTGGATTGCTTGATGACTTCACCGTAGCAGAGGATGGATCCTTGAGGCACGACAGCCGGTTATGCGTGCCAAAGGGAGAGCTGATAGAGGCAGTCTTACAGAAGGCACACCGATCGTGATATTCTATTCACCCTGGTGCCAACAAGATGTACCATGACTTACGGGAACATCTTTGTGGCACGGGATGAAGAGAGATGTATCACGTTTTATTTCGAGATGCCTAGTTTGTCAGCAGATCAAGGCGGAGCGTTAGAGGCCAGCTGGTATATTGCAGCTATTACCCATTCCCGAATGAAAGTGGGAGCATATTACGATCGACTTCGTCTCAGGGCTTTCTCGTTCCCAAGGAGGGAAGGATGCCGTACGGGTCATCGTTGACAGGCTGACGAAGTGTGCTCACTTCATACCCTTCAAGGTAGGGCTCTCCACCGAGAAGTTGGCAGAGCTATACATGCAGCAGATAGTTCGCTTGTATGGAGTACCAGTGAGCATCGTATCAGATCGGGATAGCAGATTCACGTTCCATTACTGGAGGAGCTTGCAGGAGGAGTTGGGCAGTCGGCTCAAGTTCAGTACAGCGTACCAACCACAGACAGATAGACAGTCCGAGAGAACGATTTAGACACTAGAGGACATGCTGAGGACTTGTGTGCTAGACTTTAGCGGATCATAGGAGAGCCATCTCCACTTGGTAGAGTTTTCATACAACAACAGCTACCAAGCACGCATCGGTATGTCTCCTTTCGAGGCACTATATGGACGACGATGCCGTACACCGCTCTTTTGGGATAATATTGGGGATAGAGTTATGCTTGGGCCAGAGATGATCACTGATGCAACAGAGAAGGTCGGGATGATTAGAGACAGACTCAGAGTTGCTCAGGACATGCAGAAACACTGGGCCGATGCTAGTCGCAGACCGATGGAGTTCGCTGACAGAGATATGGTATTGGTGAAGATATCACCTACTAGGGGGATGGTCCGGTTCGAACGATGCGACAAGTTGAGCCCCAGATACATTGGACCGTTAGAGATACTCGGCAGGATCAGAGAGGTAGCTTACAGGGTTGCACTTCCACCCAACCTAGCAGGAGTTCACGATGTCTTTCATGTGTCCCAGCTGAGGAGATACGTTCCAGACCTGTCGCAACTCGCTACCCAAATTGTTGGGCCGGGCCGAGTCATGTCCAGCCTGTATTTGGGATAAAACGCAGTAAGCTGTTCTAGAGATAACAAGATAAGACTAAATGTGCTAACAGTTCTATAAGTGAATAACAGTCATAAATACTCCAAACACAAAAGTCGTCTCATATAGTAAAATGTCCAAAGTACAAGTCTGAAATGTCAAACTGGATACATGTCCAGTTACAAAACACGTAGTCTAATACATGACTACACTCAAAAGTCTAAAGCAAAAAGACAACTAGGCGAGGTTCCCCGTAAGAACATCCTCGTAAAGCAAAGCCGGGTCCTCGGCAGTATCACCATAATATGAGTCGCAGAGTAACTCCTCCTCAGTAAGGACACCTACAACGTTATCCTGTCAGGACGGGAGCAAGTACTGATTCTAGCAAACTAGCATATGAAACATGGAAATGAACATAGAGGAATAACTGGAAAACATGGCATCACATAATCTATCACGGCAAGGACACATATGTCATAGAGAGATGTATATGTAATATTTAAAACTGTAGCAGGTACGTGATCGTCAATAGGTGTACAATGTGCAGGGGCACATGTAAATAAAATGTACATACGTACAAGTGTACAGCATAGGTGTACATCCGTACAGAAATGCGGGATAAAGGCCTACGGTGCAGTAACATATAAAATATAACTTTGCTCGGTACGATAAAGGGGGCATGATCACGTACTCTACTATCAGTTTCCCCATAACCCATATTCTAATCATGTGAGAGATACATAAAGACTGTTCTAAGCATGGTAGTAATGGAAAGTACAACATGTGACATTTTAACTTGCTACCCCAAGGATCAGCATTTAACATGGTTGGTAAATCGCAGTTCATTATGTAACAGTATGTAAAGTTTGTAGAAAGTACTTGCCTCTAGCAAAGCAAGCTACGATAAAAGTGCTATAGATGTCTGGTAACTCGTCACTGTAAAAATAAATATATAAACTTAGTCTTTACACTAAGCTAAAACACTAAGACACTAATTGGTGCAACACGACTTGTGACTGGGCACCTAGCCAAAATGATGACTTTAGCATAGGAGACCAATGTGGGGTGACACACTACTTTAACTAACTTTATAGGGTCTTTACACTAGTGAGGGGTGAGGTTCAATACGGCTAAAACTCAAAATAGCACAAAAAGTTGTAAGTCGTAATTATTCAATAAATAAATCAAATGAACATTGTGTTCCATCAATTTTTGAGATAGACAAAAAGCTTAATTTTACCTAAAATAAAGTACCAAAGTGATTCTTGTTATTTATAGAAATTTATTATAATTTTTCTGGAATTTATTAACCAGTACAAGTATTTTATAAAAATCAGTTTTCCTAAGTACACAGAAAATAAGTTTTGGTTTCATATGCCAAATTAGTGGCAAAACTGTAAATTAAATACTATAAAAATTATACTAAATTAGCTAAATTAACATAGTATCTAAATACTATTTTTCCAGAATTTTAACAGCAATTAAAGTATTTTTAGAAATTCAAAAACAGTATTGTACACAATTTGAAATTAAATAATTAATTATCTGCGTATTTTGTCCATGTACATAGTTTGAACCAAAGTTTAAATACAGGACCCAAGGCCATGAATCAAGTCCAATATGACTTGTACAGGTCTTGAATGTGTGAAAACACATTTGAGCCCAAAAACCCATGCTAGGCTTGGACACCAAATGGTTGCAGTAATTTAAATATACAAAAATATAAAGACATAAAAATACATGATAAATACTAATATTTTTATAAGGCAAAATTATACATAATGGATATATACATGCATATGTTAAATATACATATATATATATATATATATATATATATATATATATATATATATATATATATATATATAAAAGAAAATACTTAATTATAAAGTATATATATATATATATATATATATATATATATATATATATATATATATATATATATATATATATATATATATTAAGTATTTTCTTTTATATATATATATATATATATATATATATATATATATATATATATATATATATATATATACAAATATTGTATACATATATATAATAGTATATATATCTATTATACAAAACACAAAGGTTTTTGAATCCTAGGGCTGACTGTGCCAAGATAAAGAGTGGTTGGGATTTAATCTTGGTGAATCAACGGTTGTGGGGTTTTATGGAGAATCCAAATAGTGGGGTTTGCACTCATAATGGTTGTGGATGAGCATTATTGAGAGTGGGGTTTTATGGGGAATGAGCATTATTGAGAGTGGGGTTTTATGGGGAATCCAAAGAGTGGGGTTTGCACTCATAATGGTTGTGGATGAGCATTATTGAGAGTGGGGTTTTATGGGGAATCCAAAGAAAATTCACATCCAGCAGTGGTTGGGATTTAATATTTTGATGGGGGCCTCATAATTATTATTGTTCGTTTAAAATTGGGGGTCCAAGATTTTGAGGGGGAATACCTTAAATGAACCATGCCCTATGGGCACGGGTTATGACTAGTAATAATATATATACACATGAAAATATATACATATATACCTATATGTACATAAATACAAATATATATATATATATATATATATATATATATATATATATAAAATACAACATATATATATATTTAAATACAGTATATATAATAATACATATATATATATACAAATATATGTATACATATATATATATATATATATATATATATATATATATATATATATATATATATATATATAATAAAAACAAAAGAAAAAAAAAGAAACAAAAGAACAGCAAGGGGGGCTTGTCACGCCCCAGAACCAGAATACTGGAGAGGGGGGACAGACATAGCCAGCTACGTATAATGAAATGGAATCCACGTCACTATACGGTCACGGCTGTCTAGATATAAGAGGGTTTAACTACAATCCATCAGTCTCCTATGGTCAAGAACAAACCTATTATCTCAATCACAAGCAAGTAGTAACAGTCACAAGATATTAGAGCATCAATATACAATAGTAAGGCGTCCCATACATTACATATTGGATGATCATGAAGCTAGTCGTACAAAATGTCAGGACTAGCAAGAGTTTTAGTCAATACATGATCAACCCTAGGATTTGTCAATCATGTTACAGCCCGTAGGCAGACAGTAAATAAGGTGCAATACGAGCTAACACGTGCTCGCCGGCTAAATGCCTCAAAAGAATAATTTTACAAGTAGAGTGGAAGGACAAAAGAAACCCACTCGTTGCCCTGGTTACGCCTGGTGGTCACCATCGGGCTGGAAGACAGGTGGATCCTCTGTTGCTGCTCCGATATCTGGCCACACAAAACCAGCTGGGTCAGACCCCAGAAAGAGCAAGTGCCACAAAGAAGGCTTCACTTAGGAACTAAAACCAGCATATCACAAATAAATAGTTAAGGTAATTAAAAGATACTGATAATAACTGAGATAACAATAATATATTGAGTACGGAGAAACCATTCAAGTAGCCAGACTGCAACCCTTAAACCAAACAAGGACCGGGGTTGCAATCCTTCGCCTGAATAGAAACCCGCCTCAATTACTATTGATAAGGTAACAAGACAATAAACGAAGAGAGGACACAGAACTGCTCCGGAAGCCAGGTTACAATCCTTAAACCAAACAAGGACCGGGGTTGTAACCCTTCGCCTGAACAGAACTGGACCCCTGATCTTTATTGTTAAGGCCAGTATAAATAATCATGGTATTGAAGCAAAGGTAAAATATGACGAGCATGACAGGGGGTTACCATAAGACAATAAACGAAGAGAGGACACAGAACTGCTCCGGAAGCCAGGTTACAACCCTTAAACCAAACAAAGACCGGGGTTGTAACCCTTCGCCTGAACAGAACTGGACCCCTGATCTTTATTGTTAAGGTGGGCACAATAAGCATGACGATATATGATAAGATAACCATGGAACTATTCAGATAGCCAAGTTACAACCCTTAAACCAAACAAGGACCGGGGTTGTAACCCTTCATCTGAACAGAACTTGGTATCCCATCATTTATCGATACAAGAATTCATGTCCTGATACAATCTTGTACAGGATCAGGATAAGACTAAGCTGGAATAAACTTCATCCAATCAATCACGGCCAATCAAGAGTACGGCTTGATACTTTTAACTAACTAGGGTTATCACAGGCCTAGTTACTAGCAAGATGCAATACGATTATCCCAACAGCCACAAGCCCTGCAGACCATCCGGTTATCCGGGTCGAATGTCCGTTTATGAAGGGTGCACCACATGACTGTGTGCTGGAACTGTGCCCTACTCGTCGGTAGGCTACAAGTCCACTTAATGTGCCCAGATAACGGGATTGCCTGTAGCTGGGAATCTTTTCATGACTACTGAATCATTCTAGTTAATTAGCCTTAGTCCATTTCAGTAGGTACCCCTGACCGTAGTACTCAGGGATCCCCATCCTAGACATGATACAAGACAGTACCAGTTTATTTGTACAAACACAATCGCCCACGGTGTCCAAGTCTTTCATACTTGTCATGTCAGGCTGGCTGTCATAACAGCATGCCGAGATATATCATGTCAGTTTACTTGTCAAGAGTGCGCCACAGCGGGCCACTATCGTGTTCTATTCTTACAATATTATGAATGAGAGAAACTTGCATAAAATAACTAGAGACATATTCTTGCTGCTAAGGAAAAGAACTACAACTTCCACGTTGGGAGTTGGGAGAAATTAGAGCAATAATTCAGTCAATTAGGACATATAACAGTTAGTAATAGTCAAAATATGCATTATGCGGCCTATTCTGCGACATGCATGCAGCTGCGACACCATATGCGCCTACTGCGACATGCGCCTTAATGCGGCTCATGCGCGACATGATATGCGCCTATCGCGACATGCACCTCATGTGGCTCAACTGTGACATGATATGCGCCTACCGCGACCTGCGCCTTCTGCGACATGCGCCTTCTGCGACATGCGCCTTCTGCGACATGATATGCGGCTACCGCGACATGCGCTTCATTGCAACATGCGCCTTCTGCGACATGCGCCTTCTGCGACATGATATGCGGCTACCGCGACATGCGCTTCATTGCAACATGCGCCTTCTGCGACATGCACCTTCTGCGACATAAAATACGGCTACCGCGACATGCGCTTCATTGCAACATGCACCTTCTGCGACATGCGCCTTCTGCGACATGCTGATTATGCTGCAGATGAACCTAGAAATGACCAAAAATAGTTTTGGCCATAACTTCCTCATCCGAAGCCGAAATCAAGCGAAACAAAAGCCAAAACTGCATGAAATTGAATTCTCTACAACATAGAACTATTAGTTTTTGAAAATAACCAAGTTTTAAAGATCAAAACCAAAAAAAACCGAAAAGTTTACAAACTTAGATCTACAAGAATCTATCTATCAAATCCAAAAATGTCAAGTTCTAAAGAGGCTTAGAATCAAGTAAGGAAGAGAATGGAACAATAAAACTTGAGATCCATCATGAAGCAAGTTTGCACTTACCTAGCTCTCCTTCCTGGTAGGTGGAAGAGTAAATGGTGGAGAAGAAGAAGTGAAGGAGAAGAATAAATGAAGAGAGAGAGTGTTAGGTGGAAATATATAAATAAGGGTGATGGTGGTAGGTGGGGGTTTTCTTTTGGTTCATGATGAACCCAAAAGCAAACCAAACCAAGCTAAGCCGAACCAAGCTAAGCCATATCCAATGACACGCCAAAATAACCATGCAGGAAAATACGCAATACGAGTCAAGAATACGTACACGTATACCAAAATACGTAATACGAACCACAGGCATTACAACTCTACCCACCTTCAAAGAATTCCGTCCTCGGAATTTAATCAAGAGGCTAGAATTGCAAGGACAAGCTATACTAATCGTAAGCTATAACAAGCAGTCTATCATGCAGTCATTTATCCGAGCAAGGAATTGAAAGCATAAGGCATAAGGAAGACATTATACCTTACGAGTCAAACAGATCGGGATATCGCGATTGGATATCATCCTCACGCTCCCACGTCGACTCACCCAAAGAGTGATGACCCCAAGCAACTCGGACTAACTTGATAGTCTTGTTCTTGAGTGTCTTCTCTCTTCGGTCCAATATAGACACGGGCCTCTCCTCATACGAAAGGTTGGTACCAACAACCAATTCCTAATGATCCAGGATATGGCTCGGGTCAGGAATATACCATCGCAGTTGGGATACATGGAATACGTCATGCACCTCACGTAGCGACGGTGGAAGAGCGAGACGATAGGATACATCTCCTACTCGCTCCAGAATATCGAACGGCCCTATATACCTAGGACTAAGCTTTCCTCGCACGCCGAAACGAATGACGCCGCGGTTAGGCGAAATCCTCAGGAATACATGGTCGCCGACAGAAAACTCAAGAGGGCGCCGATGAGAATCGGCCCAATGACGCTGGCGATCTTGGGCAACTCGAAGATGATCTCTGACTTTTCTGACCACTTCAACCGTCTGAGCAATCATTTCTGGACCAAGCATCTGCCTCTCTCCAACATCATCCCAGGCTAGCGGGGATCGACACTTCCTACCATACAGTGTCTCGAACGGTGCCATCTGGATACTAGCCTGGAAACTGTTATTGTACGAGAACTCCACCAGGTGCACGTGATCTTCTCACGAACCACCGAAGTCGAGTGTACATGACCGCAACATATCTTCAAGAGTCTGGATCGTACGCTCCGACTGGCCATCTGTCTGCGGGTGATAAGCTGAACTAAACTGGAGATGAGTTCCCAAACTTTCTTACAAGCTACGCCAAAAGTGCGACATAAATCTTGAATCTCTGTCTGAAGTGATACTGACTGGTACACCGTGCAACCTGACAATCTGCCGGAGATACATCTCCGCTAGCTGAGCCGTCGACTGACCAACTCTGAACGGGAGAAAGTGAGCCACCTTCGTGAGCCTGTCTATAATAACCCAAATAGCGTCTCTGCCAGCCGGGGTTCTAGGCAATCCAATCACAAAGTCCATGGTTACATGCTCTCATTTCCACTCGGGAATCGGCAATGGTTGAAGTAGTCCAGCTGGTCTCTGATGTTCAGCCTTAACTTGTTGGCAGACTAAACAACGAGAGACAAATCGGGCTATCTCCCTCTTCATGCCATTCCACCAAAAGTGCTGACGAATATCACGGTACATCTTCGTACCGCCGGGATGAATGGAATACTGCGAACTGTGGGACTCTGCCATGATCTCCTGTCTGATATCTCCACTGGGTACACAAAGACGCTTACCATGTCGAAGTGTACCATCTTTATGGATGCATAACTCTGGTCTTCGTCTTGCCTCACACTCTGCTCTGAGTCGCTGAAGCTTGGAATCTGCCGACTGCGCCATCCGGATCCTCTCGACTATAGTGGACTGAACTTGCATGCTGGCCATCAATGCTACCATGGATGGGAGGATAACTTCTATACCCATCTTCTGAAGATCGGCTAACAGTTCTGGTTGCGCTGTCAGGAAATAAACTTCGGCTCTCCTGCTCAATGCATCTGCAACAACGTTGGCCTTCCCTGGGTGATACTGTAGGTTGACATCATAATCCACAAACAGCTCTAGCCATCTCCTCTGACGCATGTTGAGATCCTTCTGGGTGAAAACATACTTCAGGCTCTTGTGGTCGGTGAAAATTTCCACCTTATCTCCGTACAAGTAGTGCCTCCACAACTTAAGTGCAAACACTACTGCTGCCAGCTCCAAGTCAAGGGTTGGGTAATTCCTCTCATGATCACGAAGTTGTCGTGACGCATAAGCTATTACCTTTCCATGCTGCATCAGAACACATCCTAAACCTCTGCCCGAAGCATCACAATACACTGAGAATCCTCCAGTTCCATCTGGAAGCGTGAGAATAGGAGCCGTCATCAAGCCTCGCTTCAATCTCTCAAAAGAATCCTGGCACTCTGCTGTCCAAGCAAACTGCACATCCTTGCGGGTCAACTGGGTCAATGGCGCTGAAATTCGAGCAAAGTCTGAAACAAATCGCCGGTAGTAGCCGGCCAATCCAAGAAAACTACGAACTTCTGCCACTGTGCTAGGTACCGGCCATGTTTCAATGGCCACGATCTTCTGGGGATCCACTTCAACTCCTCCTCGGGTGATGATATGACCCAAGTACGAAATGCGATCGAGCCAGAACTCGCATTTACTAAACTTGGCATACAACTGGTGCTCTCTGAGAATCTGAAGAACAACTCTGAGGTGATGCTCATGCTCCGTTTCACTCTTGCTGTAGACTAGGATGTCGTCTAGGAATACAATCACGAACTGATCCAAATAAGGCATAAAGATACGATTCATGAGGTCCATGAATACAGCCGGCGCATTGGTTGCTCCAAATGGCATAACAAGGAACTCCCAATGCCCATACCTAGATCTGAAAGCTGTCTTTGGGATGTCCTGCTCTCTGACTCTGATCTGATGGTATCCTGAGCGCAAGTCGATCTTCGAAAATACTGACGCCCCTCTGAGTTGATCAAACAAGTCATCTATCCTCTGGAGAGGGTATCTGTTCTTGATTGTCACTGAGTTCAAGGTACGATAATCAACACACAATCTGGACGTACCATCCTTCTTTTTCACAAGAAGCATCGGGGCTCCCCAAGGCGATCCACTAGCACGAATGAATCCCTTGGTTCTGAGTTCTTCAATCATCTTGTACAATATCTCTAGCTCTGACGGCGCCACCCTGTAGACTCTTTCTGACACTGGAGCTGTTCCGGGAATCAAGTCGATGGTAAATTCGATCTCTCGCTCTGGCGGCATCCCTGGAAGCTCTTCTGGGAAAACATCTGGAAACTCTTCGACTATCCGAGGTAACTGCACTGCTGCTACTGCCATCCGCAATAATGGAGGAGAAGGTTCAACTTCGCCTCGGGAGAAAGAAAACTCTGGCTCGCCTGGAATGCTAAAAATAACCCTGCCAATGTGGCAGTCCATCCTAGCATACTGGTCCCTCAACCAATCCATCCCTAAGACCACATCATAATCGGCCATCGGGAACTCTATCAATCTAGCGGGGAATTCTCTACCGCTAACTACGACCCAACACGAGAAAAACACTCTATCTACTCCTACAAGTCCGTTACCAGTAAGTATATTGAGCCTTACTGATAATGACTCGGGCTCCAGTCCTACCCGTGTCGCAAATCGTGCAGACATAAATGAATGCGAGGTACCAGAATCAAATAATACTGAAGCTGGAAAGGTGTTGACGAGAATAGTACCTGCTACCACCTCACCTGGTGCTATTCCTTCTTCTCCCATGGTCAAAGCCAGCACTTGACCATGTCCTCTGGGTGCGGGTCCCCTCTGCTGAAAATTCCTCTGTCTGCTCTGGATCAGGGCTTGGGCTTGGGCATACTGCTGCGGTCTCTGCTGCTGGAATGCCTGGGCCTGCGTCGGTAATGGCCTAGGGAACGGGTACTGCAGCTGCTGCTGCTGGACTGGTGTTGGTCCTCTAACTGAAGGACTAGAGAAAGCGGATGAACTCCTCCTGTTCGGGCAGTTCCCAACCCTGTGGTCCGGGGCACCACAAACCAAGCACAAACCCTGTGCTCTACGACACTCTGACACCACATGTCCTGGCTTCCCGCAGTGTGAACATCCCACTACGGAAGACTGCTTCTGCTTCTGCTGCTGAGGGTGCGTCGGGGTGGAATGCTGAACCGACGTCACTGAGGTCGCCCGCCTCGGAGCTCCAATGGTCAAGGCCCTGGCGGCCGGGGCTGGTGCTGATGACTGATTCATCTGGCTATGGGATCGCTTCCGACCTCCGGTCCTATCCACAATCCTCTGGAAGGTATACTCATGCCTCCGGGCTGCCCGTAGTACTGCATCAAAGGTCTGATGCTCAAACTGCTCCACCGCCAATAGAATCTCCAGATGAAGCCCCTGCTGGAATTGCTGGGCTCTATCGAACTCGGTCGCCACTAAGGTGGGAGCAACCCGACTAAGCCTGGAGAACTCGGTCGCATATCCATCGACCGTCCTGCCCATCTGCTTCAGATTGGTGAACCTCGTCTGTAGATCATACCAGGCAACAGCATCAAAATACTTGGTCTGGAATCTCTCTCTGAATACTGCCCATGAAATAGGGGCCACTAATCCATCGGCCTGCGCTGTCCATCAGCTGCGGGCAAGATCTAGTAACTGCAGGCGCACTACGGCCACCTTCTCATTCTCTGGAGTCCTGGCTGCTTCTAGAATTACCTCTGTGTCCTGAAGCCATGCATCTGCAGCGATCGCATCTTCACTGCCATCGAAGAAGGGAGGGTTCAAGCGCTTGAAGCTGTTGGCCGCGCTATTACCCTGATGACCTCCTCTGGTCAAAGCGTCTGCCACCGCCTGGTGCAAGGCATCTCCGCGACGATCCTGGGAAGCTAATAAGGACCTAATGAGACCCGCCAAAGTGCCATCATCAGGCTCTACAGGCTGGACGGGCTGAATTGGGGGTTCTCCTTCGGTGGACACGACTCTCGAGGCTACTCCTGAATGCTGGGCTTGATCTCCAGGTTGCTGCTGGTCCGCGGGAGGTGCTCCGTCTTGCTGATCGGCAGGTCCAGGAACAATGCCGCTGAAGAAGACGACATAGGACACAATAAGGAAGGACCAGGACAGATCAACGATACAAGCATGTGATCAGGTCAAGATTCTCAGGGATTTGAAGATACGAGCAGAGATCAAGGGCGAATACTGATTGAGACATCTATTCGGTAAACCCTCACATATCTTGATTTACAAGACCTGCATGGGCCACCACTAAAACTATGTCACGCCCCAGAACCAGAATACTGGAGAGCGGGGGCAGACATAGCCAGCTACGTATAATAAAATGGAATCCACGTCACTATACGGTCACGGCTGTCTAAATATAAGAGGGTTTAACTACAATCCATCAGTCTCCTATGGTCAAGAACAAACCTATTATCTCAATCACAAGTAAGTAGTAACAGTCACAAGATATTAGAGCATCAATATACAATAGTAAGGCGTCCCATACATTACATATTGGATGATCATGAAGCTAGTCGTACAAAATGTCAGGACTAGCAAGAGTTTTAGTCAATACATGATCAACCCTAGGATTTGTCAATCATGTTACAGCCCGTAGGCAGACAGTAAATAAGGTGCAATACGACCTAACACGTGCTCGCCGGCTAAACGCCTCAAAAGAATAATTTTACAAGTAGAGTGGGAGGACAAAAGAAACCCACTCGTTGCCCTGGTTACGCCTGGTGGTCACCATCGGGCTGGAAGACAGGTGGATCCTCTGTTGCTGCTTCGATATCTGGCCACACAAAACCAGCTGGGTCAGACCCCAGAAAGAGCAAGTGCCACAAAGGAGGCTTCACTTAGGAACTAAAACCAGCATATCACAAATAAATAGTTAAGGTAATTAAAAGATACTGATAATAACTGAGATAACAATAATATATTGAGTACGGAGAAACCATTCAAGTAGCCAGACTGCAACCCTTAAACCAAACAAGGACCGGGGTTGCAATCCTTCGCCTGAATAGAAACCCGCCTCAATTACTATTGATAAGGTAACAAGACAATAAACGAAGAGAGGACACAGAACTGCTCCGGAAGCCAGGTTACAACCCTTAAACCAAACAAGGACCGGGATTGTAACCCTTCGCCTGAACAGAACTGGACCCCTGATCTTTATTGTTAAGGCCAGTATAAAAAATCATGGTATTGAAGCAAAGGTAAAACATGACGAGCATGACAGGGGGTTACCATAAGACAATAAACGAAGAGAGGACACAGAACTGCTCCGGGAGCCAGGTTACAACCCTTAAACCAAACAAGGACCGGGGTTGTAACCCTTCGCCTGAACAGAACTGGACCCCTGATCTTTATTGTTAAGGCGGGCACAATAAGCATGACGATATATGATAAGATAACCATGGAACTATTCAGATAGCCAAGTTACAACCCTTAAACCAAACAAGGACCGGGGTTGTAACCCTTCATCTGAACAGAACTTGGTATCCCATCATTTATCGATACATGAATTCATGTCCTGATACAATCTTGTACAGGATCAGGATAAGACTAAGCTGGAATAAATTTCATCCAATCAATCACGGCCAATCAAGAGTACGGCTTGATACTTTTAACTAACTAGGGTTATCACAGGCCTAGTTACTAGCAAGATGCAATGCGATTATCCCAACAGCCACAAGCCCTGCAGACCATCCGGTTATCCGGGTCGAATGTCCGTTTATGAAGGGTGCACCATATGACTGTGTGCTGGAACTGTGCCCTACTCATCGGTAGGCTACAAGTCCACTTAATGCGCCCAGATAACGGCATTGCCTGTAGCTGGGAATCTCTTTATGACTACTGAATCATTCTAGTTAATTAGCCTTAGTCCATTTCAGTAGGTACCCCTGACCGGTACTCAGGGATCCCCATCCTAGACATGATGCAAGACAGTACCAGTTTATTTGTACAAACACAATCGCCCACGGTGTCCAAGTCTTTCATACTTGTCATGTCAGGCTGGCTGTCGTAACAGCATGCCGAGATATATCATGTCAGTTTACTTGTCAAGAGTGCGCCACAGCGGGCCACTATCGTGTTCTATTCTTACAATATTATGAATGAGAGAAACTTGTATAAAATAACTAGAGACATATTCTTGCTGCTAAGGAAAAGATCTACAACTTTCACGTTGGGAGTTGGGAGAAATTAGAGCAATAATTCAGTCAATTAGGACATATAACAGTTAGTAATAGTCAAAATATGCATTATGCGGCCTATTCTGCGACATGCATGCAGCTGCGACACCATATGCGCCTACTGCGACATGCGCCTTAATGCGGCTCATGCGCGACATGATATGCGCCTATCGCGACATGCACCTCATGTGACTCAACTGCGACATGATATACGCCTACCGTGACCTGCGCCTCATTGCAACATGTGCCTTCTGCGACATGCGCCTTCTGCGACATGCGCCTTCTGCGACATGCGCCTTCTGCGACATGATATGCGGCTACCGCGACATGCGCTTCATTGCAACATGCGCCTTCTGCGACATGCGCCTTCTGCGACATGATATGCGGCTACCGCGATATGCGCTTCATTGCAACATGCGTCTTCTGCGACATGTGCCTTCTGCGACATGATATGCGGCTACCGCGACATGCGCTTCATTGCAACATGCGCCTTCTGCGACATGCTGATTATGCTGCAGATGAACCTAAAAATGACCAGAAATGGTTTTGGCCATAACTTCCTCATCCGAAGCCGAAATCAAGCGAAACAAAAGCCAAAACTGCATGAAATTGAATTCTCTACAACATAGAACTATTAGTTTTTGAAAATAACCAAGTTTTAAAGATCAAAACCAAGAAAAACTGAAAAGTTTACAAACTTAGATCTACAAGAATCCATCCATCAAATCCAAAAATGTCAAGTTCTAAAGAGGCTTAGAATCAAGTAAGGAAGAGAATGGAACAATAAAACTTGAGATCCATCATGAAGCAAGTTTGCACTTGCCTAGCTCTCCTTCCTGGTAGGTGGAAGAGTAAATGGTGGAGAAGAAGAAGTAAAGGAGAAGAATAAATGAAGAGAGAGAGTGTTAGGTGGAAATATATAAATGAGGGTGATGGTGGTAGGTGGGGGTTTTCTTTTGGTTCATGATGAACCCAAAAGCAAACCAAACCAAGCTAAGCCGAACCAAGCTAAGCCATATCCAATGACACGCCAAAATAACCATGCAGGAAAATACGCAGTACGAGTCAAGAATACGTACACGTATACCAAAATACGTAATACGAACCACAGGCATTACAGGGCTCGAACTCGGCCCTCTGGGTCGGGTTCCTGAGTCGGGTCGGGCTGGCCAGGGGGTCAGCCCGCGGCTTGTGTTAGGATTAGGTTTTAGTTAGTTTTATTTAGGTTTTAGGTATTTAATACATAAAAATGATAATAATAATAATCCTGTGTCCGGACAGTTAGGGACACATGATTCTTGTGTCTACACTCAGCACGACACGCACGAATTGATTCGACCGTGTCCAAGCTTACCAATAGATTGCCCGTGTCCTGGCGAACCACATACGTGGATTCGAGACACAAAAACGACACAGAGACAGCACTGACACGTACGTGTCCGAAGTCGGGTTGCTGTCAGGGTGGCGACTGGGCGGAGGAGACGTTGTGGCGGTGGCGCTCGGGTGGCGCTGGGTGCGGCTCGTCGTGGCGAACACGTCGGTGGCGGTTGGGGGCGGTGAGCGTCGACGGAGAGGCTGGACGAGGCTCGCCGGAGTTAGGGTTTGGGGCTGTCGGTGAGGCGGTTGTGGGCGGCTGGGTGATGTTTTAGGGTTAGGGTTAGGTCTGGAGAAGAAGGGGGGCTTTTATAAGGGGGTTGAGGCGGTCGGGGGGTCGTCGTGCTGGCCGAAAATGGCGGGGGCAGTCGGCAGGTCAGTCGTCGGTCAGTCGGGGTGGGTAGAATAGGAATTAGCATTAGGGCCCCTAGACTTTAGGATATTACAGAATGGCCCTAACAGTTGCTAAATGTAAATACAAATTTGCATTCCCCTTTTAAAAACAATTCATTTATTACAAACTGATATTGTAACAATTCTAATAATTACAAAACTATATTAAAACAATTTTTATTATTACAAAATGATATTAAAACTTTTTAGAAAATTACAAATTGATATTTTTGTATTTAAAACTCATTTAAAAATTCTAAAAAATTCCTAAAAATTCCTAAAAATTCCTAAAAATTCCTAAAAATTCTAATAATTATTTTAAGGCTAAATATGACATTTAAAAATTAATTAATACTAATTAAATAAATTTTGAAAAACAGGGGCTTACAAGACTCCAGCCATGTGCTAGATCATTCAGAGTTGGAGATCGGACCGAGTCTTGTAGTTACTGAACTGCCAGTAGAGATATTGGACCGGAGGGAGAAGAGGCTGAGGAACAAAGTTATACCCTTGGTACGAGTAATTTGGAGCTGTCACTCTCCGGAGGAATCTACTTGGGAGAGGAAGTCGGACATGAGGGAGAGATATCCTTACTTGTTCGACCCAACAGCCACGAGGGAACCATCCGTTCCCGCTTGATACCGTAGAGGTTAGTCTTAAATAGTAGCCTTAGTCATTGTTTGCATTGCTTGCTATATTAAATGTTTGTAGAGTCTTCTATCCTTGTGAATTTCGAGGACAAAACTTTTCAATGAGGGAAGATTTGTAAGCCCCTAGATATTTTTAAATATTTTAAAAAATATGTATTTATAATTTTAAATATCATTTATATCCTTAAAATAAATTATTATAATTATTAGGAATTTTCTAGGATTTTTAAATAATTTTTAAATGATTTTTGAAGCCACAAATATTAATTTATAATTTATTAAATTATTTTAATTACTTTTTACAAATATTTAAATGTTTTAAATGCAGCTTGTAATATTTAATTCGTCTGTGTAAATTTTATTTGCACAGAGCAGAGCGTGGGGGGGTATTATGCAAATTCGTTTTTGCACATAACTATGGCGGTGGGAGTTTTGTGCTATTCATGAAATATGGGGTTT
This sequence comes from Iris pallida, assembly GCA_029216955.1. Classification (NCBI taxonomy): domain Eukaryota; kingdom Viridiplantae; phylum Streptophyta; class Magnoliopsida; order Asparagales; family Iridaceae; genus Iris; species Iris pallida. Next base: position 21,742,458 of record JANAVB010008599.1, read on the forward strand.
TTTTTTTTGCAAACCCTACTGACCACCGCCTTCGCCTAAACCCTAACCCCGACGACCCGGCCAAAACCCTAACCCTAATTCCTAAATTTCGGCCTGAACCCTAATCTAAACCCTAATCGAACCCAGCCCCACCCTATAAATAGACCCCCCGACCGAAACCGTAACCCCACTCACCACCCCGACCGACCTAGCCACCGCTACGCAGCCTTCTTCTCCGACAAGCTCGCCGAAGTTAAACGCAGAGCTGTCGCTGTCGTTCTAGCCGCTGCCGTAGCCGTGTACCACCACCACCTTGTTCGCCTCGACGAGACGAACCCAGCGCCACCCTTCGCCTCCGACTACAACTCCTCCTCCGCCGTATAGCACCCCCGACAGCTTCCTCGCGCCGGACACGTACGTGTCACTTCGTGTCAGCTTTGCTTTCGTGTCTCGTGTACACGTGTGTAGACTCGCCTAGATACGAGGAGTTCACTGATGTTCTCAGACACGGCTAGCTCGTGTCGTGCGTGTCGTGCCGCCTCGGACACTGGACTCGTGTGTCTTCGTATCCCTAACTGTCAGGACACGAAGACACAGAACTATGGGTTAACGGGTTCAATTAACTGTTATTGGGTTTAAAACCCATTAAGCTAATGGGTTTTAGTTATTTAACAAGTTATCGGGTTGGTTTGTTTTCCAACCCATTATCTTAGTTCACTATATAACTAACCCAGCCCTATCCTTATCAAGCTAACTCGAGCTGACCCCCTGGCCAGCCCGAGCGATGTTAAGTCTCCCCCCCTGTTTCATAGGCACGAGTTTGAGCCCCCTTGGGCCCAGTTTTATTTCTTTTTCTTTTTCTTTTCTTTTCTTATATATATATATATATATATATATATATATATATATATATATGTGTGTGTGTGTGTGTGTGTGTGTGTGTGTGTGTATTCATATTATGTATTATACAAATAAATATATGTTATATATACTGTTTACATATATATATATATATACTATTTTTATAATTATATTTATATGTTATTTCGTTATATATATATATATATATATATATATATATATATATATATATATATATATATATATATATATATATATATATAAATCCTTATATTTATATATATGTATACATTATTGTATTTTATTAATCATGGCCATTTGGTGTACAAACCTAGCATGGATTTTTGGGCCCAAATGTGTCTAAATACATTCAAGGTCTGTACAAGTCATATTGGACTTGATTCATGACTTTGGGTCCCGTATCTAGACTCCGGTTCAATTTTGTATACGTGGATAAAATATTAAAATATTAATTATTTTTTTTCCAGAAATTGTAACTTGCTATTTTTAAATTTTATATATAATTTCATTGCTGTAAAAATATGGGAAAAATTGTATTTAAATACTATGTTAATTTAGCTAATTTAATATAACTTTTTCAGGATTTAGTTAGTACTTTTGGCATTTTATAAAAATAGGAAAACAGAACTCATTTTCAGGATACTTATGTTTACTGATTTTTAATAAATATCTATGAGGCTTTTTAAATTCCAGAAAAATTAGTATAAATTTCTATAATTAACAATGTTGAGCTTAAAGCTTTGTTTTGTAATTATTAGAGTTATATTGCTATTTTAATAATTGCTAGAGTGAAGTGCACAGATGGAATTATTAATTATTAATTGTTTTTAAGTCACGACTTGTAATTTTTGGGTATTTCTAGTATTTAAAATGTTGACCTACCAAAGTGTAAAGGCCCTAGGAAGTTGGTTAATGTATTGTGTCACCCCACATTGGTCTTCTATGCTAAAATCACCATTTGGCTAGGTGTCCAGTCAGAAAGTCGTGTCACACCACTAGTGTCCTAGTATTTAGCTTAGTATAAAAACTAAGTTTATGCATCATTTTTACAGTAACGAGACACCAGGACATCTATAATATTTCCTTCACTACCTTGCTTTGCTAGAGACAAGTACCTCTATAAACTTTATTTACTGTATAAAATGAACTGTGTATAAACCATGTTAAATACCGATACTTAAACTGCAAGTCATATCTCTCCATGTTTCACATACTTTATACTGCTCTCAGTGTCCACCATATTTTATACTGTTCTCGTATCTCTCGCATGTTTAGAATCTGGGTTATGGGGAAACTAATAGTTGAGTACGTGATCATGCCCCTCTACTATACCGAGCAAGGTCGTATTTTATATGCATATCTTGCCGTAGGCCATTTTCCCGCATTTTTGTACGGATATACACCTATGCTTGTATACTTGTACGTATGTACATTTTATTTACATGTGCCACAGCACATTGTACACCTATTGATGATCATGTACCTGCTACAGCTTTAAACATTACATATACATCTGTCTCTATGACATATGTGTCCTTACCATGATAGATTGTGATATGCCATGATTCCTGTTTATTACACTTCAGATCATTACATGCTTCGTATATTTAGTTTGTTAGATTTAGTACTTGCTCCCGTCCTGACAGGATAACGTTGTAGGTATACTTATCGAGGAGGAGTTGCTATGTGATTCCTATTATGGAATTGCCGTCGAGGATCAGACTTTACCTTACGAGGATGTACCTGCAGGAAAACTCGTCTAGTTTGTGTAGTTGCTCGGGACTTTTGAGAATAGTCATGTTGTTAGACTATGTATTTTGATACTGGACCTGTATCCAGTTTTATGTCTTGGCTATGTATTTGGAACATATTTATATACGAGATGATTTTGTGTTTGGGATATTATTCTGACTCAACATGACATATAGAATTGTTAGCACATTTTGATTATATATATATTGTTTGTCTTTAGAACAGCTTACTACGCTCTATCTCTAGCGTAGGCTGGACATGACTCGGTCCGGCCCAACAATTTTAGTGATCTTTCTAGCCATCCTAGTCAGTTTCATGCTAGCAGTTTGATGAAACATAAATAAGGAGAATTTATGCTAGAACTTACCCATGGCAGAGCGTGCCGTGCAACATAAAGCTTGCCATGTTCTTCCCTGTCATATTACCTAACATAAGTTTAACTAGTGCATATTTGCGGAGGTCATTGGCATGAAAACCATTATGGACATAGCTTGGTTTAGATGGTGCACGTTCAACGCGGGTAGCGAGCCCCGTTGAAGGAGCACTGAATATCTGCGGTACAATCCAGCATAGCTATCGTGTTTCTTCCTAGGCCGGATTGGTCCCGTGGCCCTGGAATACCGTCCGAAGAAACAATCACCCTTGTATACAAGTCGTCCTTGACCATGCTATGTTAACAAGTGATTTAAGGCATATTTTATGGTATCGTTGTGACAACTTTATAATCGATTCATTTCTTGGTTTTGCAGATCATGAAATAATGCTCGCTCTTTTCTAGAACCTTATCTTTTCTTTTTTTGAGCATAAAACTTATATTTTTCTAGTAAATCATTCTAATTTGATACAGTTATCCCGAGTTCTCGTTTTTGAGATAGAGAGTCGAGGTGAAGGAGGTCAATCACTCACCTTGATTTATGTTCGAGACGAGAGTCTTGTTGGTCACGCTAGATGTCGCCAACGCGATTATCTGAAATCGTACAAGCTACAGATTAGAACACTGTATTATTCAAGGAGTTCGATATGTAAATACGAGTTCGAAATACAAGCCATGAATACTTTCACGAAAATATTCACGAAAATGCATTCAGAAAACCAAAGCCAAAACCAACGTAAGTGCGGCATGGAAAAGAGAGCAACATGAGGTCTCTCACGACTTAGCCGTAGAGTCTATCCTCGAGGCGCAACCCGCTGAATATGTGACTTGATTTCGAAGAAGCCTTTCCATAACGAGAAAATGATCTTAATTCAATCGTTCCTGTTCGACCGATTCGATCGATCCCAACCTATCGGTCCCGACCGAATCGATAGCGACAGTGTTTCTTTCTCGCGCCCGTGGACGGAGAACGGGGCACGATGTAGGGATGGGGCACTACAAGTGGCGCACGATCGAAGAGCGTGACGCTAAAGAGCGTACGACTAGAATAGCACGGCGCTAAGGAGCGCACGACCAGAATAATGCGGCGCTAAGAAGCGCACGCATGCAACGAGATGTCACGGCGCTAAAGAGCGCGCACATACTATTCATCTTCTCCAACCAGCACAAAATGCTTGGTTGAACTCACGAACTTCAAAATGCCATAACTCCTCCAAAAAGAGTCAAAATCAAGCTTTTCAAAGGTCAAAATTGAGTAGAACGGAATTTCCTACAACATGGAGCAACTGGTTTTTCGAAAATATTAAGTTTTAATAAATCAAAACCAAAGAAAATAAAAAAAATCTTAAGTCTTAGACTACAAAGATCCCTCCATCAAAAGCAAAAATGCCAAGTCCTAAAGAAGCTTAGAATCATGCAAGGAAGAGAATGGAATAATAAAACTGAGATCCATCATGAAGCAAGTTGCCCTTGCCTAGGGTAGGTAGAGGAGTAAATGAGGAAGAAGATGAAGAAGGTGGAGAAGTATTGAGAAATAATGGAAGAGAGAGAGAGAGAGAGAGAGAGAGAGAGAAGTTGGTTTATATATCAACTCTTCTCATCTCAAACCCAACCAAAACAAACCAAACCAAGCCAAGTCAAGCCGAACTGAACCAAGGGCAATTAAATAAAGACTAGGCTAAACAAGACTAGTCAAAATACGGGTCACCTGACAAACGTCAGAAATTCGTATACGCATACTGAAAACATGTATAACGAAAAACGGGAGTGACAGTGTAGTACCCCGCTTCGCGAAGGCACTAGATAAACAGAAAGATCATATTGCTGGCTCTGCAACAGAAGACGATTGATCTGGGTGAGTGGACGAAGTCTCATTTGCTGATTCGCTTACGCCTAATAAGAATCTGAGTTTTTGATTAAATGCTATTGTTAATAACAAGACAGTAAATCATTGAGTATACTTCTAAAAGAATCCACATACTGCCATGCTAAGAACAAGAAAAGAGATAACCTGTATGCTAAGAAGAATTATTGTCTGCTAATAAGAAACGAACGAATAATCTGTATGCTAAAGTAGAGATATTGCCTTTAATCAAAAGAACTGTTGCCATGCTTAAAAAAAAGAGAAAAGAGAATGTTTACATGTCCCTGTATAGAGTATGATTATCAAGAGTAGAGTTCATGCTTGTTGTTATCGTGCTTGCTTAAACAGAAATTGTTTCCCGATTGTTGCTATAAAGAAAGAGATGTACAGAGAAGGCACATTGTACTGTTAAAAGAGATGATACGGCTTGTCCGTATAAAGAAAAGAGTAGAGCTAGCTTTTGGCTCGATACATGAAAAAGAAGAAGATGACTATGTTTGCAAGTTGCTTGATTGATCTCACACCCCAGAACCAGAATACTGGAGAACGGGGGCAGACATAGCCAGCTACGTATATTGAAGTGCAACCCACCTCGCTATACGGTCATGGCTGTCTAGATATATAAGGGTTTAACTATAAGCCAACAGTCTCCTATGGTCAAGAACAATCCTAGTGTCTCAATCACAAGCAAGTAAGTAAATGTTACAAGATGTAAGACCACCAAATATACAATAGTAAGGCGTCCCAAATATTACATATTTAGCTGATCATGAAGCTGGTCATTACAAAATATCAGGACTAGCAAGAGTTTAGTCATACATGATCAACCCTAGGATCTGTCAATCATGTTACAGCCCGTAGGCAGACAGTAAATAAAGGTGCAACCGTGCTAACAAGTGCTCGTCGGCTAAAAGCCTCAAAAGAATAATTTTACAATCAAGTGAGAGAACAAAAAGAAACCCACTCATTGCCAGGGTTACGCCTGGTGGTCACCATCTGGCTGGAAGGTCGGTAGATCCTCTGGTGCTGCTCCGATATCTGGCCACACAAAACCAGCTGGGTCAGACCCCAGAAAGAGCAAGTGCCATAAAGAAGACTTCACTTAGGAACTAAAACCAGCATATCATAATAGAATATTAAAGATAATAAATAAAAAACTGATAATAATAGAGATAACAACAGTAAACTGAGTATGAGAAAACCATTCAAGTAGTCAGGTCACAACCCTTAAACCAAACAAGGACCAGGGTTGTAACCCTTCATCTGAATAGAAACCCGTCTCAAATACTATTGGTACAGTAAAGACAATAAACGAAGAGAGGACACAGAACTGCTCCGGGAGCCAGGTTATAACCCTTAAACCAAACAAGGGCCGGGGTTGTAACCCTTCGCCTGAACAGAACTGGACCCTTGATCTTTATTGTTAAGGCCAGCATAAGTAATTAATTATATTGTTGAAGTGAAGTAAAACATGACGAGCATGGCATGGGGTGCAATATGACAATAAAACGAAGAGATGACTCAGAACTACTCTGGGAGCCAGGTTACAACCCTTAAACCAAACAAGGATCGGGGTTGTAATCCTTCGCCTGAACATAACTGGACCTCCGATCGTTCTTGTTAAGGCAAGCATCAATAATCATGTTATGTCACAATCTTGCACAGGATTAGGATAAGACTAAGCTGGAATAAACTCCATCCAATCAATCACGGCCAATCAAGAGTACGACTTGATACTTTTAACTAACTAGGGTTATCACAGGCCTAGTTACTAGCAAAATGCAATGAGATTATCCCAACAGCCACAAGCCCTGCAGACCATCCGGTTATCCGGGTCGAATGTCCGTTTATGAAGGGTACACCACAAGACTGTGTGCTGGAAATGTACCCTACTCGTCGGTAGGCTACAAGTCCACTTAATGTGCCAAGATAACGGGATTGCCTGTAGCTGGGAATCTCTTCATGTCTATTGAATTATTCTAGTTTAATAATCGTAGTCATTTACTGTAGGTATTCCTGACCGTGGTACTCAGGGATCCCTTCCTAGACATGATTGTATCTCCCCATCCCAAAAATTTAGTAATATTTTATTATTATTTATTTCATTTAAATGGTGATTATTAGATTTTATAAATAATTAATTAGTTAATTATTACGGTTGATGATTTTAGTCATGATTAGGGGTTGGAGTACAAGACGACTAGGAATCATGGCACGGATAGTGCAGTGGCGTTCTTTGACTAGAGTTTAGCCATAGTAGGAGAAGGCCGAGCCATCGCGATGTCCTAATTAGGAAAACCAGGTCAAGTTGCGACTTAACCTTTCTAGATGTTTAATTATTTATTAATTAAATTATTGACTTGTAGAAAATTCGGTTGTACTCAACTAGTCCGAAATAGACTCGAACCGAGCCCAAGCCCGTGTAGGCTTATAGCGAGTCCTAAGACGTCCATGTTGATATTTATTTTGAGTGTATACTTCGTATCTTAATTTAATTGGTCAATAAATTTTTTTTTCTAATTAATTGTTATATATCTATATAATATCAATTTATTGATATTGATTGAATATTATTCTTGGAAATATAATAACTAATTCCTTAGACGTACCTGTGTATTTTCGAGATTCTAGACTATACGTATTTTGGATTTACAACAATTGTTGATTTTCTTGTATGTCATCATTATTATGGTTATTAATATTGTTACGATAATTATTAAATATTACTGAGTATTTTGGATTATTTATGAAACAAGTATTAATTGTACGTACATATTTTTGTATGTAAAATCTCTAGATTGGAACATGTGTTACTAAGCTTTTATTAGGATTTAGTATTTGCATAGACATATATGAATATATAAGTGATGTATATAGATATATATTATGGCTAAGGAAATCCCAGCACAACCAAACCAGGCCCTGGGCCCACAGCCCGATCACTCCCAGCTAATCTAAGCTGGACTGACCGAATTCCACATAACCAGGACCACAACTCCCTAGGCCCGAGCCCACAGGCCTGAGTTCCTAAAGCTTACCAAAGCTCGGCCAGAACAACCCCCCGTTCTCTGTATAACCCAAGTTATATATAAGCGAGATCGAGAGTATCTCTTAAAAATCCTAAAACCCTAATTCTTTGCCCCAACCTCGTGCCCCCTCCCCGCGCGCGCGCGTGCGACCTCCGCGCCGCCGCCGTGGCAGCCGACCGCTGGCCGGAAGCGGCAGTAACAGCAGGCCGCTCGTACTGTGACAACAGCAGTAGCAGTTCTCGACAGGCCCCTTCCAGGTAAAATTTCTCGTTCATCTCGCTACCAATTCGAGAACCAATTCGTCCCTTAGACAACTTATAGGAATCAATATCCCTTCAATTAGTTTTTATTTGGAAGTTCTAGGTTGTCCGGTAAATCGACACGAAGTTGTCGAAAAACAGTCTAAGAAAGAACACGTGAACCAGTCCAATCACCCGTATTCGAGGATCGATTCCGATCGATCCAGTGACCGTTTAGAAATTCTACTTAAACAAAGTTATAGATAACATATAGGGCTTCACGACCTAATTCACATAACTCGATTTTATTGACTAAGCGTCGGAAAATCAGATTCCAAACATCGACAAAAACCAATTTTTAAAACAGTAGAAATATTAAAAATCACTCCGATACCACGTGCGTCCTGCCAAACCGGGCGACTTGGTCGCGAACCGAAAGTATCGAACGGTGCGTAACGGCTTCGTGGTCGTGTGGACTTTGACAGAATTTAAATTGGTCGCGTGGGCGCGACGAATTTGATGCGTATCCGTCAAAATTTACCGTATCGGCTCCTGTGCAAATTCCTCAATTACTTTGTGCACGCTCGTCAGATCGAGACGAAACTTGTGCCAACAGGACCGTATCATTTTTCTGGTCCTGTATGCCAAGTTTGGTCTAATTCTGAGACAGTTGATCGGATCGTCGTTTCGCGGGCCCCACAGTCCGACTCAACGGACGATTTTGTGCACGGCCCGCCGGAATCCAACTTTGGACATACGGTTGGGTTCGTATCGGAAAACTGAACCTGTTGACATATAGTTTGACAATTTTAGAGACTGTTGACTCTGGCACACTTTTCGGTGCAAAGTGGGTCCAACGGCGGACACCATTTTGATTCAAAATTACCGTTTTGCCCCTGTGTCTAGAATTGGACTTAAGGACAAGCAATCCTAGCTAATTTGACTATTTTAAGAATATTGGTAATATTTATTTCAGCATCTGGAGACTTTTTACATATGTTGACTTTAGTGACTCATCTGATGTGGTTGTACTATCGGTTTCTCCAGCTAAGGACCTCAGGCAAGTGCACTTTCTGATTGCTTTCGATTCATAGTAGTCTTTTCATTTTATTTTTATACATATATCTTGTTGTTTGTTGACACGTTCGTCACACGGAGTAGTCGGGAGAGAAAAGATCTTAGTAGACATGTGGACTACCCAAAACTATCCCCATGATGTCTATTCGTGAACAATAGCACCTGTACACGACACGTACAGGTGCCGGATTTACCTCCTAGCTGTTCACATGTCGAAACGTATATTTCATACCACATAGGTAGATGTCTTTTATTTATTTTTCATTTTCTTCTCCACCGTGCCATGTCATCAGTACTTTCCAGTTTTCAGATCTCATATATTATTTTCATGTCTTGTTAATTCTATTATGTTTTTGCATTGCCATCGTTTTGTGTACTTGTTCCATTCCTGACTGAAAACCATCATTTTTTAGGTTAGCTGTGGCTTCACTTAGCTTGGGAGATTCGGGTGTACTTGCAGACAGAAACCTAGAAATAGATAGCAGTTGTATCAATTTCATTAATTATAAAATCTTGTATTTTCTTTAATTATAAATGTTGTAAATATTGTAACAAATTTAGAAATGTGAATGAGCAACAAATGTTATATTTTTGAGCATTTATTTTTTGCGGGCTTGACAGCGTTCTACCGCCGACTCTGCGGCGTAGGCTGGCTTGGACACGTCTCGTATCCGAAAAAGCAGGTGCGGGTCGTGACAAGTTTTTGTGGTGGCCCATGCAGGTTAATTTTTGCAAATGATTGCGAACTCGTGATGGTACTTAAGTTTGTCATACCATTACGAGCCTGCGACCAGGAATTGCTCATTCACAAACTAGGATTGAAATGATTTAAGAGAACGACTAGGACTAGGAGTCCCTTATTTAAATTGACCGATTAGGTAGTTAAGGTTGTTAGATAGGCCATTTTATTTAGGAATTATTGAATTCAGATGACTTGCCAGATCTCTATAGAAATACTATTACTCTTGATATGACGACATGATCCAACGTGGGTATGCTACTTACTTGGCTAGTTCGGCTTTCCCGAGAATTAAGGCTATAATCTTGATGACCTGTTCAATTTTCTTTTGCTCTATTAGATATAAACATCATATCACTAGTTAGAGTTGCCTATTTTTAAATTCTAATTGTGGTAAGGAACTGGTTTATAATTTCTGATGCTGCTAATCATATACGAATCTCGAGTTAGATTTGATTTAAAGGTTCCCTCAACAATTTGAAACACATATAAAATAGATACTAGAATGTTTGTATTTCTTTCGTCTTTAATTATTTCCTCCATGTTAAATCTTTTATTTTAAATGTTGTGACTGATAGGACAAATACCTACGTTCTATTTTTAGTCAACTTGTTTGAATCTCTAGAAGCTCATAAATTTTTATGGATATAGTTAAAAGAATGTTAGTTAACTAATAATGGTTAGACAGCAGTGCACTGTCGTCTATTATTTGAGAGTGGAGAATGTGGGTTCACTGCAGCCAACAGTACACTGGCGAGGCACAACCCATATAATTGAAATCCTTTTGAAGAATTGTAGGTTATGGATCATTGCTAAAACTATATCCTTGTTGACCTCTTTTGACCTTGTGTCAATATAAGGTAGGGTACCTGATAGCATATCACAGCTGAATCACGGAACCAAGGGTTTACCACCGCCCGAGTATACGGACGAGGCATAATTCTCGGTGAAATGACTCCAGACGCGATTACAAGTTTAGGATACTATAGAGAATAAGAAAATGCCCTGTATGTCCCCTAAGATCCAATACTAATAAAAGTTTTGTAAGTTGGGTAGCGTATCCCCCGACCTAGCCTTCCGTGGTCCTTGTGATCTATTGACGAGGTAGTTGACTGATATTAATAGGTTTACCTAGGATATAGAATTCAGAGGTCCATAACCCGTTAGTCGACTAAGGTCTTATGGATAAGAAGATTGTAGGAAGACTGTATAAACAATGACACCAGGTAAGGTTTTGATTTTCTCAAAACTCGAACTACGTGTGCCTCCTTCGAAAAATCTCGTATATTTATATTTTGACTCTCTTGACCAATGTTGCTATTACAGCCTATTTTTTGTAAGCTTACTTTTTTATCGAGCTTGATCCAAGACATATGTTTATTGGGGACGCCCGCTAACATATTGTCTAATCAGAATCAGTGTATTACGGTCTGATCAACCATGATGCATTTGGTTCGCTCTTCATTTAATTACACTACGTGGAATGAGATATAGAGGTATCTAAGATCTCATCCGCGACTACTTTGACAATCCCTCTCGAATTATACATTCGCCTTCGAATCACGTAATTATACTCAGTGACATCTCTCTTGAACTCCTTATTGGTTTTGTCTATCACTGATTTGGAAAGACAAAATCTCGTAATTGGTAGATAGATACAGAGTATTCTCCATGGCTATAATAGTCGTATATGCAAGTGTAGCTACCACCGGCCAGCCCTGTGACTGGAACCTTGCCTTGAGTTACTCGTCCTCCCTTCGACACTAAACCTACTATTTTGATCTTCTAGTCATTGGAGTCCGAGAATGATTAGGATCTTTTTCTTGATCAAATGCCAACCTAGGAGACTATCTACTCTCAAGAGACCGATTATTGTGAGCCTCAAATTATTTGTTTGAAGCTTGATTTAACTAGAACCCGTGTGACAATAGTCCGGCAGGTTCGACACAAATAGAAATTCACGACTCAGTTATTAGAAATCTCTTCATATGATGTGCCTTAGAGAGGGCTACCCTGTCGATAACTCTTGTACACTATGGACGGGTAGACCATTCTATTTTATCGACCCTGTGTTATTGTACACACTCGTTCTCTATTTATTGAAGAACGATCCTTAACATGACTTATATCTACGGTATCCTGTAACGCCGTGCCTTATTCTCTATTAACAAGAGTCGAGGTACAATATCCGGACTTTGGGAACCCTCTAACCTCATTATTCCTAAAACCCTGTCCTAGCTTCTAAGGTGGGTAGACTGTAAGCCTTCTAAAATTTTTAGGATATACCAGGATTACCAAGTGATTAGAATAACTTCCATTAGGATGATGATTAGTGCCCTTGGACTCCCACTTTTCATTTAGATCATTTTGTGTCCCCGGCCGTGTCATTAATATTCGGAGCATAAGACCAGCTGTTACCTTTCAACAAATTTTATATGCAAGATCTAGATGAGTCCACCTTCATCTAGGTATATCAAGTCCCACTCAAAACCGTCCCCTTGTACTCTATTTTTGAGGTACGACTTCTATGTCAGAGGACTAGTTATATCCCTTACCATAATATCGGTATACTTCCCGACTTCCACTAGAGCCTCAACCTTGACTCAATTCATTCGACCCAACATATGGTTGAGATCTACTCGAAGCCCACTGCACACATGCCACTAGTGTGCCACTCGATAGAGGCCTCTTGTGCTACTTCAACACAAAAGTCACCGAAGGCGCATCTTGGACTTTAGGAACTTAGCTAACCAACATGACTGGCAACTAACTCAACCACTTGAGTTAAAGCCTATTCTAGGTTACCCTAACCTAGTAGACATAGTTTTATCTTGGGATCTTGTTCAGTCAATATAGATTGAAATCCAAGGTTCATCCAACCAATGATTGCTGTCCAATCAGGGAACCCATTAAAACCCAGTAAAACCCATCCATGCATACCACTATTTTTTTAGACTATAAAACCGAACTGTTTGAAATAGGTCCCTATACCTATTATGTAGTCTCCACTCCTTAGAATGTGAATCCATTCGTAACCTTTATTCCATCTACCTGGGAGCCAAGATACGATCTTGTATCGTATTTATATTCCTTACTCGTGTGTTTAAATAACCACGGAAAAGATCACAATCTCGATTTCTCAAATTCCGTTCTATTATGGAACCTTGTTTAGATTAATTTCAAGAACGAAACTTCTGTATTGCACTGATTGCAAGCCCCTCTAAGAAACGAAGGGCTCTTAGATTTAGCAAGTGACTAGACTAGAGTAGCTCAACCTAGCAAATAAGTCAATGGTTCGTAGACTTCTTTCTATCTGCATTATTGGATACTCCTTACTACTTTTGAAACTCCATAATTACTCTTCTATCTTCCTATCCTTCTTATTTCAGAGAGACGAATGGTCATGCTTATTAAATTTATCAATATTTTAGCTACTTGTGTAAAATTGTTGCTTGTTAAATTTTGGGTTGCTTGATAGATACGAGAGGATTATAGATACCATATGCCTAGATATTTGTTGGTAGGATTGTTAGCAACCAATCAGAAGATTTTAAGATTTTAGTTTGAGGAGTAGTGTGACCAAAGGTGGGTAGAAGTCCTGGAGGCTATATGGCTAGAAGAAGAATACAAACTATTTTTGAGGAATTAAAATTTAAGGAGATTAAGGTTCAGGTAGACTTCTTATTGAATCTTAAGGAATAGTTATGGATTAGAATTTCGAGGACGAAATTATTTTTAAGGTGGATAGATTTGTAGCTCCCCATCCCGAAAATTTAGAAATATTTTATTATTATTTATTTCATTTAAATGGTGATTATTAGATTTTATAAATAATTAATTAGTTAATTATTACGGTAGATGATTTTAGTCATGATTAGGGGTTGGAGTACAAGACGACTAGGAATCATGGAACGGATAGTGCAGTGGCATTCTTCGACTAGAGTTTAGCCATAGTAGGGGAAGGCCGAGCCATCGCGATGTCCTAATTAGGAAAACCAGGCCAACTTGCAACTTAACCTTTCTAGATGTTTAATTATTTATTAATTAAATTATTGACTTGCAGAAAATTCGGTTGTACTAAACTAGTCCAAAATAGACTCGAACCGAGCCCAAGCCCGTGTAGGCTTATAACGAGTCCTAAGACGTCCATATTGATATTTATTTTGAGTGTATACTTCGTATCTTAATTTAATTGGTCAATAATTTTTTTTTATATAATTAATTGTTATATATCTATATAATATCGATTTATTGATATTGATTGAATATTATTCTTGGAAATATAATAACTAATTCCTTAGACGTACCTGTGTATTTTCGAGATTCTAGACTATACGTATTTTGGATTTACAACAATTGTTGATTTTCTTGTATGTCATCATTACTATGGTTATTCCTATTTTTACGATAATTATTAAATATTACTGAGTATTTTGGATTATTTATGAAACAAGTATTAATTGTACGTACATATTTTTGTATATAAAATCTCTAGATTGGAACATGTGTTACTAAGCTTTTATTAGGATTTAGTATTTGCATAGACATATATGAATATATTGTTTTCCATAAATAAATTCACTTTATTTATTTTGTATCTGAGAAAATTACAACTGTAGGAATCTAATCTAGAAGACGATTACTTTATCCCTTGGACGATGCGATGAAGAAAACTCGAACTTTGAAGAACTTGGACAGCAACTGGGCAATCTCTCTGTTCTCTCTGAAATTGACTGTAGTGTCTGATGAAGATGAAGAAACTCTCTTTTATAGAGTTCAGGATAACTGTCCTTAAGCATACGCTCAGGTAGTTACTTGACGTGTGCATAACTGCAGGGACGCGTGGCAAATTCTGATGGAGACACATTAGCGTACGGTTGAAAGTAGTGGAGCATATTCAGGAGAGATTGATGGCATGAATGCCACGTTGCATAACTTCTGAAGAAGTGGATAACTGAGTGCAGGACACGTGAGAACGTGTGTTAACTGCACGTTGAAAATCATTCTGGACACAACTGCTGTGATACGCTGCTTTAGAAGAAGAGTCATACGCTAGCTTTTGAAGGCACATGTCTTGCATACGCTTACTTGGACAGCGTAGAACCATATAAAGCTGATACGCTCACATTATTGACAGGAAGTCGTATAGGAACTATACGCTCACTTGACAAGGAGTCGTATGGAATCCATACGCTCACTTGGTTGGCAAGGAGTCGTATGGAATCCATACGCTCACTTGGTTGGCAAGGAGTCGTATGGGATCCATACGCTCACTTGGTTGGCAAGGAGTCGTATGGAATCCATACGCTCACTTGGTTGGCAAGGAGTCGTATGGGATCCATACGCTCACTTGGTTGGCAAGGAGTCGTATGTTTGAATAAGTAAACACGTGGCATGTTTGAATAAGTAGACACGTGGCCATCATCAATCTTCTTTGATACGCCATATCTTCCAATAACTGACAAAATCTTCTCGAGCGTCGTGACTGCGGATATGATGGCTGACAGACTGTCAAAACTGACAGTAATGATGGCTTTTACATTTATGAGAGATGCTGAGCTGTCCTCGTAAAAGACAAAACCGACTCTTCGAAAACCTATACGACGGCTAGTCTTCATTGGACAGCTGTCTTTGCACGAAAGATGAAGCCTTTGAATGAGCGTATGGCTATGGCTGAGCGTATAGCCTCGAGCGTATGGCTTTGACTGAGCGTATGACTATGGCTGAGCGTATAGCCTCGAGCATATGGCTTTGACTGAGTCTCATGTCAGCGTGTCATAATTTTCACACCCTACATATATAAGTGATGTATATAGATATATATTATGGCTAAGGAAATCCCAGCACAACCAAACCAGGCCCTGGGCCCACAGCCCGATCACTCCCAGCCAATCCAAGCTGGCCCGACCAAATTCTCCATAACCAGGACCACAACTACCTAGGCCCGAGCCCACAGGCCTGAGTTCCCAAAGCTTACCAAAGCTCGGCCAGAACAAACCCCCCGTTCTCTGTATAACCCAAGTTATATATAAGCGAGATCGAGATGATCTCTTAAAAATCCTAAAACCCTAATTCTTTGCCCCAACCTCGCGCCCCCTCCCCGCACGTGCGTGTGCGACCTCCGCGCCGCCGCCTTGGCAGCCGGTCGTTGGCCGGAAGCGGCAGCAACAGCAGGCCGCTCGAACTGTGACAGCAGCAGTAGCAGTTCTCGACAGGCCCCTTCCAGGTAAAATTCCTCGCTCATCTCGCTACCAATTCGAGAACCAATTCATCCCTTAGAAAGACAACTTATAGGACTCAATATCCCTTCAATTAGTTTTTATTTGGAAGTTCTAGGTTGTTCGGTAAATCGACCCGAAGTTGTCGAAAAACAGTCCAAGACAGAACACGTGAACCAGTCCAATCACCCTATTCGAGGATCGATTCCGATCGATCCAGTGACCGTTTAGAAATTCTACTTGAACACAGTTATAGATAACATATAGGGCTTCACGACCTAATTCACAGAACTCGATTTTATTGACTAAGCGTCGAGAAATCAGATTCCAAACATCGACAAAAAAAAACAGTAGAAATATTAAAAATTACTCCGATACCACGTGCGTCCCGCCAAACCGGGCGACTTGGTCGCGAACCGAAAGCATCGAAAGGTGCGTAACGGCTTCGTGGTCGTGTGGGCTTTAACGGAATTCAAATTGGTCGCGTGTGTGCCACGAATTTGATGCGTATCCGTCGAAATTTATCGTATCGGCCCCTGTGCAAATTCCCCAATTACTTTGTACACGCTCGTCAGATCGAGGCAAAACTTGTGCCAACAAGACCGTATCATTTTTCTGGTCCTGTATGCCAAGTTTGGTCCGATTATGAGACAGTTGATCGGATCACCGTTTCGCGGGCCCCAAAGTCCGACTCAACGGGCGATTTTGTGCACGGCCCGCCGGAATCCAACTTTGGACATACGATTGGGTTCGTATCGGAAAACTAGACCTGTTGACATATAGTTTGACGACTTTAGAGACCGTTGACTCTGGCATGCTTTTCGATGCAAAGCGGATCCAACGGCGGACACCGTTTTGACCCGAAATTACCGTTTTGCCCCTGTATCCAGAATTGACTTAAGAACAGGCAATCCTAGCTAATTTGACTATTCTGAGAATGTTGGTAATATTTATTTCAGCATCTGGAGACTTTTTGCATGTGTTGACTTTAGTGACTCATCTGATGTGGTTGTACTATCGGTTTCTCCAGTTAAGGACCTCAGGCAAGTGCACTTTCTGATTGCTTTCGATTCATAGTAGTCTTTTTATTTCATGTTTATACATATATCTTGCTGTTTGTTGACACGCTCGTCACACGGAGTAGTCGGGAGGGGAAATATCTTAGTAGACATGTGGATTACCCAGAACTATCCCGATGATGTCTATTCGTGAACAATAGCACCTGTACATGACACGTACAGGTGCCGGATTTACCTCCTAGCCGTTCACATGTCGAAATGGATATTTCACACCACATAGGTAGATATCTTTTATTTATTTTTCCTTTTCTTCTCCACCGTGCCATGTCATCAGTACTTTCCAGTTTTCAGATCTCATATGTTATTTTTATGTCTTGTTAATTCTATTATGTTTTCGCATTGCCGTCGGTTTATGTACTTGTTCCATTCCTGACTGTAAACCATCATTTTTCAGGTTAGCTGTGGCTTCACTTAGCTTGGGAGATTCGGGTGTACTTACAGACAGAAACCTAAAAATAGATAACAGTTGTATCAATTTTATTAATTATAAAATCTTGTATTTTTTTTAATTATAAATGTTATAAATATTGTAACAAATTTAAAAATGTGAATGAGCAGCAAATGTTATATTTTTGAGCATTTATTTCTTGCGGGCTTGACAGCGTTCTACCGCCGACTCTGCGGCGTAGGCTGACTTGGACAAGTCTCGTATCCGAAAAAGCGGGTGCGGGTCAAAGCGCCGAGCGCATGCGGCTGGATCAGTAAGTATATGCGGCTGGGAGTAGCCTTGGTCTTATGCGGCTGAGAAGGGTCGGGGCTTATGCGGTCAGCGAAAGAAACATCTTATGCGGCTGGAAATTGCCAAAGCCTTATGCGGCTGAAAAGTGATTTAGTTCATGCGGCTGAACTATGCCTAGGCTTATGCGGTTTGAGAAGTTGACTTCATGCGGCTGCGGGGATGATGAGCTTATGCGGCTGGGAGACCAACAAGGCCATGCGGCTATGTTCAAGGGAGCTCGTGCGGCTGGAGGGGATTGACTTCATGCGGCTGAGAATTGCAGAAGTTCATGCGGCTAGATCATGGAGTCTTATGCGGCTGCGAAGCGCAAGTCTTATGTGGCTCGGTTCAAGGAAGGTCATGCGGCTGCATTGCCATGCGGCTCGAAGACCTGCCGCATGAAGGTCCATGCGGTCAAGTACTCCATGCGGCTGAGAGACTGTGCTTCTTCTCCACTGGTCCGAGAAGAAGAGCCATGAAGTTCATGGCTCCCAAGCTCCATAAGTCCTTCATTCCAAGCCCAAATCTGGACTTCCATAGGTCAAAATAGGACAGAATGAAATTCTCTACAACATGGAACCAACAAAACTTAGAAATAATAATGTTAAGTAGATCAAAACCCAAAAAATTCGAAAATGAAATAAACTTAGATGTAGAAGAGTTTAGCCATGAAAATTGAAAATGCCAAGCACTAAAGAGTCTTAGAATGTTGCAAGGAAGAAAATGAAACAATAAATCTTGAGTTCCTCCATGAAGCAAGATGCACTTGCCTAAGCTCTCTCTCTCTCCTGGTGGTTGAAGAAGTAATGGTGGAGAAGAAGAAGTAAATGAAGAGAGAGAATGAGGGAATGGGTTAAATAAAGAGGGTGGTGGTAGGTAGGAGGGTTCACCTTTGGTTCATGACAAACCAAAGCAAACCAAGCCAAGCCGAACCAACCCAAGAATAAACCAATCAATGAAATGCTAGAATAAATTAAGCAGGGAGACATGCAATACGGGTCAAATTACGTATACGTATACCAAGATACGCAATACGAACCACAGGCATTACAACTCTACCCACCTTAAAAGAATTTCGTCCTCGAAATTTAATTAAGAGGCTAGAGGGACAAAACAAAACTATACTATTCACAGGCAAGCTATACTAATCAAGCAATCAGGTAATTATTCATGCAAGCAAGGAATTAAAGCATAAGGCATAAGAAAGACATTATACCTCATGGGTCAAACAGGTGTGGATATCGTGATCGAATATCATCCTCACGCTCCCACGTTGACTCACCCAAAGAGTGATGACCCTAAGCAACATGGACTAGCTTAATAGTCTTGTTCTTGAGTACATTCTCTCTTCGGTCTAATATGAATACGGGCCTTTCCTCATACGAAAGGTTGGTGCCAACAACCAATTCCGAATGATGAAGGATATGGCTCGGATCCGGGATATACCGTCGCAATTGGGATACATGGAATACGTCATGTACCTCACGCAACGACGGTGGAAGAGCGAGACGATAGGACACATCGCCTACTTGCTTGAGAATGTCGAACGACCCTATATACCTAGGACTAAGCTTTCCTCGTACGCCGAAACGAATGACGCCACGGCTAGGCGAAATCCTCAGGAATACATGATCATCGACAGAAAACTTAAGGGGACGTCAATAAAAATCGGCCCAATGACGCTGGCGATCTTGGACAACTCGAAGATGATCTCTGACTCTCTTGACCACTTCAACGGTCTGAACAATCATTTCCGGACCGAGCATCTGCCTCTCTCCAACATCATCCCAAGCTAGCGAGAATCTGTACTTTCTGTCATACAGTGCCTCAAACGGTGCCATTTGGATGCTGGCCTGGAAACTATTGTTGTACGAGAACTCCACCATGTGCAGGTGATCTTCCCACGAACCACCGAAGTCGAGTGTATATGACCGCAACATATCTTCGAGAGTTTGGATCGTACGTTCTGACTGGCCATCTGTCTGTGGGTGATATGCTGAGTTGAACTGGAGGCGAGTCCCCAAAATCTCTTGCAGGCTACGCCAAAAGTACAACATAAATCTGGAATCTCTGTCCGAGGTGATACTGACTGGTACACCGTGCAATCTGACAATCTGCCAGAGATACATTCCTGCTAGCTGAGCTGTCGACTGACCAACTCTGAATGAGAGAAAGTGAGCCACCTTCGTAAGCCGATCAACTATAACCCAAATAGCATCTCTGCCAGCCGGGGATCTAGGTAATCCAGTCATGAAGTCCATGGTCACATGCTTCCACTTCCATTCTGGAATCGACAAGGGCTGAAGAAGTCCTGCTGGCCTCTGATGTTCAACTTTAACTTGTTGGCAAACCAAACACCGAGAGATAAACCGGGATATCTCCCTCTTTATACCATTCTACCAGAAGTGCTGCCGGATATCACGGTACATCTTCGTACCGTCGGGTTGGATAGAATACTGCGAACTGTGAGCCTCCGCCATGATCTTCTGTCTGATATCTCCGCTGGGTACACAAAGACGCTTTCTATGTCGAAGTGTACCGTCTTCATGGATACATAACTCTGGTCTTCGTCCTGCCTCACACTATGCTCTGAGTCGCTGAAACTTGGAATCTGTTGACTGCGCCATCCAGATCCTCTCGACTATAGTGTACTGAACTTGCATGCTGGCCATCAATGCCACACTGGAAGGAAGGACAACTTCTATACCATCTTTCGAAGATCGGCTAACAGCTCTGGTTGCGCTGTTAGGAAATAAACTCTGGCTCTCCTGCTCAATGCATCCGCAACAACGTTGGCCTTTCCAGGATGATACTGCAAGTTGATATCATAATCCACAAGCAGCTCTAGCCATCTCCTCTGACGCATATTAAGATCCTTCTGAGTGAACACATACTTCAGGTTCTTGTGGTCGATGAAAATCTCTACCCTATCTCCATATATGTAGTACCTCTACAACTTAAGTGCAAACACTACTACTGCCAGCTCCAAGTTATGGGTTGGGTAATTCCTCTCATGATCATAAAGTTGTCATGACGCATAAGCTATTACCTTCCCATGATGCATCAAAACACATCCCAAACCTCTGCCTGAAGTATCGCAATACACTGAGAATCCTTCGGTCCCATCTGGAAGCGTGAGAATAGGAGCCGTCATCAAACCTCGCTTCAACTTCTCAAAAGAATCCTGGCATTCTACTGTCCAAGCAAATCGTACATCCTTATGGGTTAATTGGGTCAATAGCGCTGAAATTCGAGCAAAGTCTGAAACAAATCGCCGATAATAGCCGGCTAATCCAAGAAAACTACGGACTTCTGCAACTGTGCTGGGTACTGGCCATGTCTCAGTGGCCACAATCTTCTGGGGATCCACTTCTACTCCTCCTCTGGTGATGATATGACCCAAGTACGAGATGCGATCGAGCCAGAACTCGCATTTACTAAACTTGGCATACAACTAGTGCTCTCTGAGAATCTGAAGAACCACACGGAGATGCTACTCATGCTCCGCCTCACTCTTGCTGTAGACTAGGATGTCGTCTAGGAACACAATCACGAACTGATCCAAATAAGGCATGAAGATGCAATTCATGAGGTCCATGAATACAGCCGGCACATTGGTTACTCCAAATGGCATCACAAGGAACTCCCAATGCCCATACCTAGATCTGAAAGCAGTCTTTGGAATGTCCTGCTCTCGGACTCCGATCTGATGATATCCTGATCGCAAGTCGATCTTCGAGAATACTGCTGCCCCCTTGAGTTGATCAAACAAGTCATCTATCCTTGGGAGAGGGTATCTGTTCTTGATTGTCACTGAGTTCAAGGTACGATAATCTACACATAATCTGGACGTACCATCCTTCTTTTTCACAAGAAGCATCGGGGCTCTCCAAGGCGATCCACTAGCACGAATGAATCCCTTGGTTCTGAGTTCTTCAATCATCTTGTACAATATCTCTAGCTCTGACGGCGCCATCATGTAGACTCTCTCTGACACTGGGGCTGTCCCGGGAATCAAGTCGATGGTGAACTCGATCTCCCGCTCTGGCGACATCCCTGGAAGCACTTCTGGGAAAACATCTGAAAACTCTTCAACTATCCGGGGTAACTGCATTGCTGCTACTGCCATCCACAACACTGGAGGGGAAGGTTCAACTTCGTCTCGGGAGAAAGAAAATTCCGGCTCGCCTTGAATGCTAAAAATAACCCTGCCAATGTGGCAGTCTATCCTAGCATACTGGTCCCTCAACCAATCCATCCCTAAGACCACATCATAATCGGCCATCGGGAACTCTATCAATCTAGCTGGGAATTTTCTACCGCTAACTACAATCCGACACGAGAAAAACATTCTATCTACTCCCACAAGTCCGTTACCAGTAAGTATATTGAGCCTTACTGATAATGACTCGGGCTCCAGTCCTATCCATGTCGCGAATCGTGCAGACATAAATGAATGCGAGGTACCAGAATCAAATAATACTGAAGCTGGAAAGGTGTTGACGAGAATAGTACCTGCCACTACCTCACCTGGTGTTATTCCTTCTTCTCCCATGGTCAAAGCTAGCACTTGACCATGCCCTCTGGGTGCGGGTCCCCTCTGCTGAAAATTCCTCTGCCTGCTCTGGATCAGGGCTTGGGCTTGGGCATACTGCTGCGGTCTCTGCTGCTGGAATGCTTGGGCCTGCGTCGGCAATGGCCTCGAAAATGGGTACTGCAGCTGCTGCTGCTGCTGGACTGGTGCTGGTCCTCTAACTGAAGGACTAGAGAAGGCCGATAAACTCTCCCTGTTCGGGCAGTTCCCAACCCTGTGGTCCGGGGCACCACAAACCAAGCACAAACCCTGTGCTCTGCGACACTCAGATACCACATGCCCTGGCTTTCCGTAGTGTAAACATCCCACTGCGGAAGACTGCTTCTGCCTCTGCTGCTGAGGGTACGTCGGGGTGGAATGCTGAACCGACGTCACTGAGGTCGCCCGCCTCGGAGCTCCAATGGTCAAAGTCCTGGCTGCCGGGGCTGGTGCTGATGACTGATTCATCTGGCTGTAGGATCGCTTCCGACCTCCGGTCCTATCTACGATCCTCTGGGAGGTATACTCATACCTTCTTGCTGCTCTCAATACTGCATCAAAAGTCTGATGCTCAAACTGCTCCACCGCCAACAGAATCTCTAGGTGGAGCCCCTGCTGGAATCGCTGAGCTCTATCATACTCGGTTGCCACCAAGGTGGGAGCAAACCGACTGAGTCTAGAAAACTCGGCCGCATATCCATCGACCATCCTGCCCATCTGTTTCAGATTGGTGAACCTCGTCCGTAGATCATACCGAGCTACAACATCAAAATACTTGGTCTAGAATCTCTCCCTGAATACTGCCCATGAAATAGGGGCTACTAATCCCTCGGCCTGCGCTTCCCACCAGCTGCGGGCAAGATCTAGCAACTGCAGGCGCACTACGGCCACCTTCTCGTTCTTTGGAGTCCTGACTGCTTCTAGAATCACCTCTGTGTCCTGAAGCCATGCATCTGCAGCGATCGCATCTTCACTGCCGTCGAAGAAGGGAGGGTTCAAGCGCTTGAAGCTGTTGGCCGCACTATTACCCTGATGACCTCCTCTGGTCAAAGCATCTGCCACCGCCTGGTGCAAGACATCTCCTCGACGATCCTGGGAGGCTAATAGTGACCTGATGAGACCCACCAAAGTGCCATCATCAGGCTCTGCTGGCTGGATGGGCTGAATTGGTGGTTCTCCTCTGGTAGGCATGACTCTGGAGGCTACTCCTGAATGCTGGGCTTGATCTCCAGGTTGCTGCTGGTCCACGGGAGGTGCTCCGCCTTGCTGATCGGCAGGTCCAGGAACAATATCGCTGAAGAAGACGACATAGGGAACAATAAGGAAGGACCAGGACAGATCAACGATACAAGCACGTGATCAGGTCAAGATTACAGGGATTCAGAAGATACATGCAGAGATCAAGGGCGAGTACTGATTGAGACATCTATTCGATAAACCTTTACATATCTTGATTCACAAGACCTGCATGGGCCACCACTTAAACCATGTTACGCCCCAGAACCAAAATACTGGAGAGCGGGGGCAGACATAGTCAGCTACGTATATTAAAGTGCAACCCACCTTGCTATACGGTCACGGCTGTCTAGATACATGAGGGTTTAACTACAAGCCAACAGTCTCCTATGGTCAAGAACAAGCCTAGTGTCTCAATCACAAGCAAGTAAGTAAATGTTAGAAGATGTAAGACCACCAAATATACAATAGTAAGGCGTCCCAAACATTACATATTTAGCTGATCATAAAGCTAGTCGTTACAAAATATCAGGACTAGCAAGAGTTAGTCATACATGATCAACCCTAGGATCTGTCAATCATGTTACAGTCCGTAGGCAGACAGTAAATAAAGGTACAACCGAGCTAACAAGTGCTCGTCGGCTAAAAGCCTCAAAAGAATAATTTTATAATCAAGTGGGAGAACAAAAAGAAACCCACTCGTTGCCAGGATTACGCCTGGTGGTCACCATCTGGCTGGAAGGTCGGTAGATCCTCTGGTGCTGCTCCGATATCTGGCCACACAAAACCAGCTGGGTCAGACCCCAGAAAGAGCAAGTGCCACAAAGGAGGCTTCACTTAGGAACTAAAACCAGCATATCACAATAGAATATTAAAGATAATAAATAAAAAACTGATAATAATAGAGATAACTACAGTAAACTGAGTACGAGGAAACCATTCAAGTAGCCAGGTCACAACCCTTAAACCAAACAAGGACCGGGGTTGTAACCCTTCACCTGAATAGAAACCCGTCTCAAATACTATTGGTACAGTAAAGACAATAAACGAAGAGAGGACACAGAACTGCTCCGGGAGCCAGGTTATAACCCTTAAACCAAACAAGGACCAGGGTTGTAACCTGTCACGACCCGATCCCAACTAATTGGGTCGAACCGGATCATGCCCAGCCTGCACCGTTGTTGAAACGGCGGCAGTAAGCTGTTCAGTAGCAGATAACCATACAACAACACTATATTTGTCACAACTCAAAATTCGGAAATTTAAAACTTTATTAAACTTTTACAATGGAATGAAAGATACAACTTAAACCATTTTCTATATACATCAAGAAGAAAAGAAAACTCTAGGCAAACAGCTCATCAGTCTCGAAATCCTCGTCTTGGGATCGCGGAACAAAGCCTCATCAGTGATACCTAAAATATTGGGTCTCCAGTCAGGAGGAAGCAAAGTACAATTCATGCTAATTTAATAATTGAAATAATAATAGAATCATGCACTTTTAAACAATTTTGAAAATCAACTAAGCAGTTACAGTTTTAAAACAATTACAGTTCTGTGATGTGAATAGGCAATGAATATGACCGGCTTGGGTTGTACAGTTGTATCCTATTGATACGATATGGCTTATCCCCGTGTGTATGAGGGGTAAGCTAACACAGTCAGTATATTACTTTGGATGTGGTCATACTCATTACACTACTCCCCCAGTCCCCAGTAGTTACAGTCAGTGCTCTCAGAGAGAGTTCCGTGTTGCATCGTGGTTTAAACTTGCATTAAAACGATTACTAAATAATTGTAAACTAACACAAAATGTACTTGCCTTTGTTTTATTGACTGGATTCGTTTGTTGATTCCGGGGTGATGCTAGTACAGTCCTCGAAACCCTACATTCGAGAATTAGACTCAGATATCAGGTTTACCAATCTAGCTACGCTAGTTGAAATCTCTATTTGTGTCCTAATCCAATTTTAATTCTTTAATTAACCAAACACAGAAAAATACGATTTATTGGTGCGTTGATTTAATATGAGGGAAAAATGATCATTTTAACTTTGAATTCGAAAAACATCGTCGCTGCCAGGTTATTTATGAAAACTTGGTAATTTTATAAATATAATTATAAAGCTAATTTTTCTTATTTTAGTGAGAAATACGTAATTTTTAATTATTAACAAACTTGTCAATTTAGGTGAGAAAATATTAATTAATTTTATACGAAAATACTTTTTAGTTAATTTAATCGTTAAATATTAAAAACTCGCAAAACCAGAAAATGACAAAAAAATCTAAGCTATTACAGTCACACACCACAGCCAGCTGGGCTTATGCCCATTACAATTTATTTACATAAATTGAAATAAGATAAACTGTCGTTAGTCCTAAACTGAAATATTAAATAAAATGTAAAAGAAATAAATAATAAAAATAAAGATAAATTGTAAGTCTCAGATATGGTCCGATCCTCATTTTTGCAAATTGCCTCAACGTCCGGGTGAAGCCGGTTTCGTTTTCACTTAGTCGGGTCCATTGACCGATACGGTCGTCTCCCAAAACCAAATATCGAATAAAATTCCGAAAATCATTTTAAATCCATTTTTAAAATATTCTGGAATTTACGAAAAAATCTGACAGCATCTCCTCTGTTTTTGGTCAACCCAAAAACTGGAAAATGGCGCCGATAATTTCCTGCAAATCCCAAACCAGGGAAAAACCCAAATTTATATATATATAAAATCCACAACCAATCCATAGAATAATCGGAACGACCCGAAATAATTTTGGAAGTCCGATTCCAATCCCACAAATCACAGAACGCTACCGAAAAAATCTGGAAAGCCAAAACACATACCAAAAATCCATTCCCGAAATATTTCGGGAATCCAAAATAATTCACAGGACCTTTCCGAAAATCCCGAAAAATTACGACGTCGCTAAAACCGAGTTCCCAAAGGGAATCGGGGACCATTTCATCATCGACAAGATAATAAAAATAGCGGGACAGGAGTTATACCTCGGATTGCTCGGCTAGAGCTCTCAGATGAATAATAGAAAGAAAATGATGAGATCCAGAACAGCAAACGTTCCCGAAACAGTGCTGGAACCAGCGTCGAAGACGACGAACGCCGAAGAACTCAGAAATAGGGCACGGCAGGGTGCTGGCCCAAGAACAGTGAACTGACCAGGGGCGCACGGGGAAGAACGGGCGCTGACCAAAGAGATCGGCCAACGGGGCTCGAAGGGTTCACCGGATTCGGGGCTTGGCCATGGGGAGAGGGCGGACAGGGGCGCTGCCGAGAAGGGGCACGGGGAGTCGCTGAGGGAGTTGGTGCTGCCAGCGGGGAACGCCGGCGTCGGCGCGCAAGGGCGGCGCTGTCGGCCGGAGGGAGGCACGAAGGGGGCGGACGCGCGCTCGCGGGGAGCGAGGGTGCCGGCGGGGCACTGCCTCGAGGGCGCCGACGGGGCGGATCGGCGAAGCTCGGCCACAAAGGGGGCGCGGGGGTGCGCGAGGGGGAGCTCGGGCGGCCGCGGGGTGGTCGCGTGCGCCGGAGAGGCGGTCGGCCGGGGCGTTCGGGTAGCTCCGGCGGCCAAGGGGGTTTGGGCTTGGGGTTAGGTGAGAGGAGGATGAGAGAACAGAGAGGGAGAGTGGTGAGAATTTTGTTCTCTGAGAGAAAAATATGGGTAGAGATGAAGAGAGTGAGAAAATGCTCTTCTGTGAACGTGAAGAGGTGGGAGGAGAGGGGAGTTAATAAAGAGTGGAGTGATAAAGTGAGGAGTTATGCTGAGAGTAAAAGGAGGGGAGTTAAGTTGGGGAGTTACAGAAATGAGGGGGTTTTGCCAATTCGTGTGTGTGAGAGTGGGGTGCTGGTCCTACGGGACCAGCTATAACTATATATTTTTTTAATAATAATAATTAGCCAAGTCAAAATCAGATTTTAAGAAAATGGGATTGGGTTTGGCTCAGGCCTGGGTCTGGGTTCGGACTCGGGTCTGGGTCTAAATCAAAAGTCCATATTGTTAATAATTTTGAAATAATTTGTACCCAAAAATATTTAATAATAATAATAATAATAATAATAATAATTAGAAATACTAATTATCATACTAAAACACTATTAATAATTAATTACAAAAATATGGGTTTCACAATCTTCCCTCCTTAGAAAATTTCGTCCTCGAAATTTAAAGACAGGGTAGGAGAATCAAACAGGTACGGGTACTACACTCGTAACTCAGGTCCAACAATAAGAATTTCTAAGGCAGTCGTAGATGAGACGGTTTATGATATCATCCATGTAGAAAAATACAAAAGCGAACCAAAGTACACGAGGTTGATCAGACTATCATGCACCGGTCCTGATTAGACAATATATTAGTGGGTGCACCCAATAAAATACTGTCATGATCAAGCTTGATAAAGAGATAGCTTGCAAAACTAGGCTGACTTAGCAGCATCAGTCAAGTTTAGAACGAAAAGATAATAAGTAGGAGTTAAAATGATGGCTCAAAATCTGATCTTCTTCTCACCTCTGACTACGCTTGCAACTGGTTTCTCTGGCACTGAAAGGTTGAGTCCAATCTTCAGCTCTGAATTATCTAATATGGGACTCGGATCCGGAATGTAGCGTCTGAGCTGGCTCAACAACGGTGCAGGCTGGGCATGATCCGGTTCGACCCAATTAGTTGGGATCGGGTTGTAACCCTTCGCCTGAACAGAACTGGACCCCTGATCTTTATTGTTAAGGCCAGCATAAGTAATTAATCATACTGTTGAAGTGAAGTAAAACATGACGAGCATGGCATGGGGTGCAATAAGACAATAAACGAAGAGAGGACTCAGAACTGCTCCGGGAGCCAGGTTACAACCCTTAAACCAAACAAGGATCGGGGTTGTAACCCTTCGCCTGAACAGAACTGGACTCCCGATCGTTATTGTTAAGGCAAGCATCAATAATCATGTCCTGTCATAATCTTGCACAGGATCAGGATAAGACTAAGCTGGAATAAACTCCATCCAATCAATCACGGCCAATCAAGAGTACAGCTTGATACTTTTAACTAACTAGGGTTATCATAGACCTAGTTACTAGCAAAATGCAATGAGATTATCCCAACAGCCACAAGCCCTGCAGACCATCCAGTTATCCGGGTCGAATGTCCGTTTATGAAGGGTACACCATATGACTGTGTGCTGGAAATGTGCCCTACTCGTCGGTAGGCTACAAGTCCACTTAATGCGCCCAAATAACGGGATTGCCTGTAGCTGGAAATCTCTTCATGTCTATTGAATTATTCTTGTTTAATAACCTTAGTCATTTACTGTAGGTATCCCTGACCGTGGTACTCAGGGATCCCTTCCTTGACATGATGCAAGACAGTACTGATTTATTTGTACAAACGCAATCGCCCACGGTGTCCAGGTCATTCATACTAGTCATGTCAGGCTAGTTATCGTAACAGCATGTCATGATATATTATGTCAGTTTGCTTGTCAAGAGTGCGCCACGACGGGCCACTATAGTGTTCAGGGAATTTATACAAAATCTTCGTAGTACGAGCCTTCTATCCAGAGACCCAAGTTATATAAGCATTATGTAACATTCTAATATAAGAACAAGAATAATAATAATAATAATAATAATAATAATAATAATAATAATAATAATAAAAGACCAGAGCTATAAAAAGGCTATACGGATAGGAAGGAACTAGGCATATGCGGCTGGAGGAGACGGGGCATATGCGACTGGAGATGAAGGGTCTCATGCGGCTCGCGGAAAGTAAGGCCTTATGCGGCCGGAGGAGCAGTGCCACGCGGCTAGAAGTACTGTGGGCCTATGCGACTCAAAGCGCCGAGCGCATGCGGCTGGATCAGTAAGTATATGCGGCTGGGAGTAGCCTTGGTCTTATGCGGCTGCGAAGGGTCGGGGCTTATACGGTCAGCAGAAGAAACATCTTATGCGGCTGGAATTGCCAAAGCCTTATGTGGCTAAAAAGTGATTGAGTTCATGCGGCTGAACTATGCCTAGGCTTATGCGGTTTGAGAAGTTGACTTCATGCGGCTGCGAGGATGATGAGCTTATGTGGCTGGAAGACCAACAAGGCCATGCGGCTATGTTCAAGGGAGCTCATGCGGCTGGGGGGAGGATTGACTTCATGCGGCTGAGAATTGCAGAAGTTCATGCGGCTGGATCGTGGAGTCTTATGCGGCTGAGAAGCGCAAGTCTTATGCGGCTCGATTCAAGGAAGCTCATGCGGCTGCATTGCCATGCGGCTCGAAGACTTGCCGCATGAAGGTCCATACGGTCAAGTACTTCATGCGGCTGAGAGACTGTGCTTCTTCTCCACTGGTCCGAGAAGAAGAGCCATGAAGTTCATGGCTCCCAAGCTCCATAAGTCCTTCATTCCAAGCCCAAATCTGGACTTCCATAGGTCAAAATAGGGCAGAATGAAATTCTCTACAACATGGAAGCAACAAAACTTAGAAATAATAATGTTAAGTAGATCAAAACCTAAAAAATCCGAAAATGAAATAAACTTAGATCTAGAAGAGTTTAGCCATGGAAATTGAAAATGCCAAGCACTAAAGAGTCTTAGAATATTGCAAGGAAGAAAATAGAACAATAAATCTTGAGTTCCTCCATGAAGCAAGATGCACTTGCCTAAGCTCTCTCTCTCTCTCTCCTGGTGGTTGAAGAAGTAATGGTGGAGAAGAAGAAGTAAATGAAGAGAGAGAATAAGGGAATGGGTTAAATAAGGAGGGTGGTGGTTGGTAGGAGGGTTCACCTTTGGTTCATGATGAACCAAAGCAAACCAAGCCAAGCCGAACCAACCCAAGAATAAACCAATCAATGAAATGCTAGAATAAATTAAGCAGGAAGACATGCAATATGGGTCAAATTACGTATACGTATACCAAGATACGCAATACGAACCACAGGCATTACAATTGATGCATAATAGTTTTATATGATAGTTGTATTTGCATTGGTCTAGACGACTTGTGCACAAGTGGTAGTCTTTCGACGATTCTGGAGGCACCTGGAGTCGATCGGCCTAGGAGAGAACAGGACACCTGGGGCTAGAAGTCCCCACAGTAAGAGGGGGTGTCAGTCTATTAGTGAGATGGGCTAGAACGTCCCAACTGCTAATATGGGTAATGCCCATGCACCATAAGAGTTATTATCATGCATATAGATAAGTGTTAAAAGAATGTTTTGCTAAGAGCTAACAATACAGAGACGAACAGGAAATAAGAATGTTGGTTATATTATATTTATGCTAATCCTTGTCTTGTGCAGGGATGGACCGTCGGCTATGGTAAGAATCACTTAAAAGTGATACATTGGTATTGCTTGAGTTTGCTAATATGATTTGCTTCCAGAGATTTTCTGTTACAAAGAAGTGCTTGCTTGTATTCTGACCCTTAGAATGTCTTGAATCAAAGAAAAGAATGCTAAGGCTATTGTCCCTAATAAACTGAAATGATATGCTCATGAAACACGCTGTACACTGCACATGAAATGAATAGTCATCGTGCTTGAATTGAATAGTTCCTTGTATGCTTGAAATGAACTGAAATGAAATGTGGCTTTTCAAAGATGTTTTCAAAAGAATATAAACTGACTCTGTATGCATGGAATGAACATAGGTAAAAGTAGCAAGATCACATCATAAGAAACATTTTTCTCACTAAATAAACAGTGATCATTTCAGACAAATGTTGCTCTTTGTTCACAATCACCAGTATGCTGATATACTGATCCACCATCAGTCTGCATACACGTGTAATATGCATCGAGAAGGATAGTCCGATGCGATAGCCCATGCCTCATCCTCAGGAGCCAGAAATTAGAAGAGATGCCAAGAGATGACATCTGTTGTAAGAGTTATTTTATATATAAAGGGATATAATGTATGGGAACGGGATCATTGTAATCTGTAAAGTTATGAGAGAATGTAACATTGTATTAGAGAGAATCGAGAGCTTGTAATCTGTTCAAATAAATTCAATAAAGAGAATTGTTTCTTGTTACTATTGCGTTCAAAGCTTGTATTCTGAAATATGTTCGCTGCTGCTTCAATTATCTGCGATATGTTTCGCTGCATATTGTCAATCTTGTCTATCTTGTCTTGCTTCAGATCTTGGCCTTGTGCAAGCGCAACTTAGGCTTGTTCGGCATCACGCCTTAGCGAGAAAGATCGGTCTCAAAGAGTCCGAAGCGAGGACGAAAGGACTCTGTGGATCGGGGCATGACAGAATGGTATAATGAACATAGGTAAAAGTAGCAAGATCATATCACATAAAATATTTTTTTTACTAAATGAGCAGTGATCATTTCAGATAAATGTAGCTCTTTGTTCATAATCACCAGTATACTGATATACTGATCCACCATCAGTTTGCATGCAGGTGTAATATGTATCGAGAAGGATAGTCCGAAGCGATAGCCCATGCCTCATCCTCAGGAGCCAGAGATGCCAAGAGATGACATCTGTTGCAAGAGTTGTTTTGTATATAAAAGGATGTAATGTATTGGGAACGGGATTATTGTAATCTGTAAAGTTCTGAGAGAATATAACATTGTATCAGAGAGAATCGAGAGCTTGTAATCTGTTCAAATGAAATCAATAAAAAGAATTATTTTTTGTTACCATTGTGTTCAATGCTTGTATTCTGAAATATGTCCGCTGCTGTTTTAATTATCTGCGATATGTTCCGCTACGTATTGTCAATCTTGTCTTGCTTCAGGTCTTGGCCTTGTGCAAGTGCAACTTAGGCTTGTACGGCATCACGCCTTAGCGAGGACGATCGGTCTCAAAGAGTCCGAAGCGAGGACGAAAGGACTCTGCGGATCGGGGCTTGACAGAATGGTATCAGAGCAACACGATCCTCTGGCTAATTTTAATTCAATTGAATTCGTACATGTTCTTCTGATCAAAATTTCCCTTGCCCGCTTGATATCATCAATGAGATGAACGTTCCATACAATAAGTCCGTAAATATTTTTATGATGCCGGCATATGTTTTATCGATTTGATTGATTGAGACTGAAATACTTTATTGAACAAGAGTTTTGATATGATCTGAATCATGATTTTATGGATTGATGATGGCGAAGGATGAGGACTATCGCTTCTATGGATATCGTAAGTTTTTTCTTAAATTTCGAGGACGAAACTTCTTTTCGGTGGATAATTATGTAGTGTCCCGCTCCGTGAAGGCACTAGATAAACAGAAAGATCAGATTGCTGGCTCTGCAACAGAAGACGATTGATCTGGGTGAGTGGACGAAGTCTCATTTGCTGATTCGCTTACGCCTAATAAGGATATGGGTTTTTGATTGAATGCTGTTGTTAATAACAAGACAGTAAATCATTGAGTATGCTTCTAAAAGAATCCACATGCTGCCATGCTAAGAACAAGAAAAGAGATAACCTGTATGCTAAGAAGAATTGTTGCCTGCTAATAAGAAACGAACGAATAATCTGTATGCTAAAGTAGAGATGTTGCCTTTAATCAAAAGAACTGTTGCCATGCTTAATAAAAAAAGAAAGGAGAATGTTTACATGTCCCTGCATAGAGTATGATTATCAAGAGTAGAGTTCATGCTTGTTGTTATCGTGCTTGCTTAAACAGAAATTGTTTATTGTTTCCCGATTGTTGCTATAAAGAAAGAGATGTACAGAGAATGCACATTGTGCTGTTAAAAGAGATGATACAGCTTGTCCGTATAGAGAAAAGAGTAGAGCTTTTGGCTCGATACATAAAAAAGAAGAAGATGAATATGTTTGCAAGTTACTTGATTGATGCATGATCGTTTTATATGATAGCTACATTTGTATTGGTCTAGACGGCTTGTGCACAAGTATTAGTCTCTCGACAATTCTGGGGGCACCTGGAGTCGATCGGCCTAGGAGAGAATATGACACATGGGGCTAGAAGTTCCCACAGTAAGAAGGGGTGTCAGTCTATTAGTGAGATGAGCTAGAATGTCCCAACTGCTAATATGGGTAATGCCTATGGACCACAAGAGTTATTATCATGCATATAGATAAGTGTCGAAAGAATGTTTTGCTAAGAGCTAACAATGCAGAGACAAACAGGGAATACGAATTTTGGTTATATTATGTTTAGGCTAATCCTCGTCTTGTACAGGGATGGACCGTCGGCTATGGTAAGAATCACTTAAAAGTGATACATTGGTATTGCTTGAGTTTGCTAGTATGATTTGCTTGCAGAGATTTTCTGTTACAAAGAAGTACTTGCTTGTATTCTGACCCTTAGAATGTCTTGAATCAAAGAAAAGAATGCTAAGGCTATTGTCCCTAATAAACTGAAATAATATGATCATGAAACATGCTGCGTACTGCACATGAAATAAATAGTCATCGTGCTTGAATTGAATAGTTCCTTGTATGCTTGAAATGAACTGAAATGAAATGTGGCTTTTTAAAGTTGTTTTCAAAAGGATGTAAACTGACTCTGTATGCATGGAATGAACATAGATAAAAGTAGCAAGATCACATCACAAGAAATGTTTTTCTCACTAAATGAACAGTGATCGTTTTAGACAAATGTAGCTCTTTGTTCATAATCACCAGTATGCTGATATACTGACCCACCATCAGTCTGCATGCAGGTGTAATATGCATCGAGAAGAATAGTCCGAAGTGATAGCCCATGCCTCATCCTCAGAAGCCAGAAATCAGAAGAGATGCCAAGAGATGACATCAGTTGCAAGAGTTGTTTTGTATATAAAGGGATGTAATGTATGGAAACAGGATCATTGTAATCTATAAAATTCTGAGAGAATGTAATATTATATCAGAGAGAATTGAGAGCTTGTAATCTGTTCAAATGAAATCAATAAAGAGAATATTTTTTGTTACCATTGTGTTCAATGCTTGTATTCTGAAATATGTCCGCTGCTGCTTCAATTATCTGCGATATGTTCCGCTGCGTATTGTCAATCTTGTCTATCTTGTCTTGCTTCAGGTCTTGGCCTTGTGCAAGCACAACTTAGGCTTGCACGGTATCATACCTTAGCGAGGACGATCAGTCTCAAAGAGTCCGAAGCGAGGACGAAAGGACTATGTGGATCGGGGTGTGACAGACAGTCCTTGCACCACCTAGGCCACCACCGCCCTCCGCTTCTCCTTATAATCACACCCAGATCCGGCCATCAGTCTCAGTGTGCACCACCGCACGACCCTGACAAATCCCTACCGCCGCCTAGGTGAGCCCCCACTCCGCCTTGCTGTGCCTCTAAGTGTCGGATCTGCCTTCCCGACCACCTTTCGCGGCTAGATCCATTACCGCCATCTACCGCCGCATGAGCCTCCTCCTCTATGCTGGCAAACGCCACCGCATCACCTCAAGTGCCGGTGGCAACCACCGTGTCCCTCCCTGGAGACTCCAAATCTGTGCACTACCTTACCCTCTCCAGCCAGCAACGCAGGCCGACAAGCCACCGCTCCGCGTGTCACGTCCCGATTCCGTAGAATCGGTAGTCGTCCCCCGGGTGTGATGTCGTGCGAACCTAAGTTGCGATCACACAAGGCATAGTCATAAGGTTATCCGAAACACAACATCAAGTAGAGTACGCAGAGTAATTGAATGAATACATTTAAAAATAGAAGGAACTTTTGTTTCATTTCTAATAAATATTATTTACATGACTCTGTTACATTCATTTGCCTCGTGGGCTACAACATGACTCGATTACAAAATGAACGTTGATGAGATAGTCATTCCATACATCACATCCCATTTTACAACAAAATATTTCCAAAGACCTGGAATCGTGGGGATTCGAGACGTCATTTCTTCTGGACTGAATGTGGAGTCTTCAAAAGAATCAAAACAAGCCTTCAAAAAATGGACGAGACTTCAAATGTACTAGCGTCACGTTGAGCTTAAGTGGCATGCCCTTCTTGGTTCAGGGTACCTGTGGAGAGCGACGATCAGTACATTACACTTTATACTGGCGAGTAGCTAATTTATATACCATACTCTCATTTGGTTCAAGAAATGTTATGACTTAATTCTGTGATCTTTCTAGCCATCCTAATAAATTTTAGACAAGTAATGATCGGCATAATATAAATTACGCTAGAACTTACCATGACAGAGCATGCCGTACAATGTGAGACTTACCATGTTGTCACGACCCGCACCCATTTTTTGGATACGAGACGTGTCCAAGCCAGCCTACGTCGCAGAGTCGGCGGTAGAACGCTGTCAAGCCCACAAGAAAGAAATGCTCAAAAATAAACTTTATTGCTCATTCACATTCTAAATTTATTACAACATTTATAATATTTAAAATTAAAGAAGATACAAAGTTCTCACAATATAGAAAAGACAGCTAGTTCCACTTGTAGCTCCCCTTCCGAAAATTTTGAAATTTTTTATTATTATTTTATTGAAATGGTAATTTTTAGAATAATTGTACGAAGTTCTAGGACCAAATAAGATGGGGTATGATATATTTATCAAAACTCGTATTGGTCATTTTAGTTGATTAATATTGTTATTGTATCATTATTATTCTTATTATTTTGTTATTCCTAAATAATATAATTGATATTCGTTATTTGATATTTCATTTCCAAATGAATTATATGTACATATGTGCATATTTTATGAACCATACGCAAGGAAATA
>JANAVB010008599.1:21793661-21946161 GCA_029216955.1 Iris pallida
TTCTTCCCTATCAATCGTTATCAATTTACGTGTGCAGTTTGTATATGAAGGCACTGGCAACACAAACCATTTTGGACTATAGCTGGGTTAGACGACGACCCTTTCAGCGTGGGTAGCGAGCCCCGCTGCAAGTTTTCGGAATAATCTATTTTGCTTTCGTCGAGCTAGCTATCTTTTGCTTCTCTTAGGCCGAAACGATACCGTGTCTCAGGGTATCGCGAGGAGGAAGCCATTCCTCGTGCACGAGTTGTCCAATGACCGTACAAGGTTAGACATAGTTATTCAAGTAAATTTTTTAGTTCGTGAGTCACATAACCATTGTCATCGTTGCTTTGCGTGTTATGGCGACAGTTATTCAATGATTCAAAACTTATTTATCTTGGTTTTATCACATGCATAAGGTATTAAGCATGCGACATTCTCTGGTAATAGTTCTATAGGTGCGTACGTGATGAATCGTACAAGGTTCATTGAAACCTAAGCTTTCGTGCACTTACATAACCAACTAGCATTCTATTGATTTGAGATTGAGGAAGGTTAAGGAAAAGAAGGGTCCAGCCACTCCTTTGATTATTTGTTTGAGGCAAAGTCCCGTTGGTTGCGCTAGACGCCTACGCGATCACCTGAATCGCATAAGCAACTGATTAGAACATTGACAATTCAAGGAGTTCGATATAAAATGCAAGCCATGAAAACCATCGAAAATATTCACAAAAATTCAATCAGAAAAACCAAATCCAAAGGGCAAGTGCGGCATAAAAAAATAGAGCAAACGAGAGGGTCTCTTCCGACTCAGCGAAGAGTCTATCATCGAGGCGCAACCCCCTGAATATGAGATTGATTCCGAAGAAGCCTTTCCATAACGAGAAAAGGATCTTAATTCAATTGTTTCCGTTCAACCGATTCAACTGATCCCGATCTATCGGTTTCGATTCAATCGGTAGCGACAATGTTCCTTTCTCGCGCACCCCGTAAATAAAAACGGAGACGATGTAGGGACGGGGCACTACATCATAACCAACTATGAAAAAGTTTCATCCTTGAAACTTAAGAGGAGAACCTACCGCTAGGAAACAACGAAGAAAACTTCTCATTCATCTCGGATTTGAGCTCCCAGGTTGACTCTTCGAAAATATTGAGTTACCTTGCAACTGATCGAATAAATCGTCTATGCGGGTCAATGGATACTTATTCCGAAAGGTAGATTTATTCAGCTCGCGGTAGTCGACGTACAGACGCATTAACCCATCCTTTTTCTTCACAAACAACACGGGTGCTCCCCATGGCGAGACGCTAGGACGAATGAATCCCCTATCGAGCAACTCTTGTAATTGGACCTTGAGCTCTTTTAGTTCTGCAGGTGCCATTCTGTACGGGGCCTTGGAAATCGGTCGGTATCAGGGAATGTGTCAATGCTGAACTCGATTTCTCGGTCGGGTGGCATTTCGGGTAGCTCGTCCGAGAACACGTCGGGGGAATTCTACCACAACGTCGATCTGATCTGCGTTTGCACCATCTTGTCATGTGTCTCGAACGGACGCCAAGTAGCCTTCATATCCTGAATGCAGCATCCTCCGAGCAAAAATTATCGAGATCACCATACAGGTCGATGATGCTTCACCACATGAGTAGCAGAATTTGGGCACTCTAGGTATGCGGAAGGTGACATTCTTTCCTGCACAGTCAATGGTGGCGTTGCAAGGGTCGAGCCAATCCATTTCTACAATGATGTCGTAGTCCTTAATGTCTAGAACTATCGCATTAAGATAGACCTTCCCCCTTATATAGATGATTCTGTCCTTGCAGGCTAAGTTTGCGAGTAGTGACGTGCCCGACGGTATGTGAACGCTAAGATCAAGGCCTAACGACGTCACAGGAATTTTGTGATCGATGGTATAGCTTGCCGATATAAAACTATGTGTGGTACCTGAATCAAACAGTACACGAGCAGGTTTATCATTAAAAAAGTAGTATACTTGTCACGACTGTATCTGAAGCGAATGCCTCGTCTCGAGTCATGGCGTAGATGCGCCCTTGAGCATTAGGACGACGATCCTGGCCATTCTGTTATATATGTTGAGGAGCTCGAGGAGCTGGGTCTCGATTTTGATGATTTGGTTGTGGCAGAGCATCCTGTCTTCGCAGTCGGGAAAGACAATCTCTAGCGTAGTGTTCCCTTTTTTCGCAAAAGTGACAATCTATGTTCAAGGTACGACACTCGCTGACATTGTGTCCGATATAATTACATTTTGTGCAATGAGGCCTAGTGTTCTGTCCCTGGTTGTCCTCGTTGTTTGGACGCTTTGCAGTATGATTGTTGCCTCCCGTATAGCTAGGACGTTTGTGATTGGAATGATACACAACGTCAACAGCGACGGGAGGGTACTGGCTCTTAAGGCACAGAGCATGATTTAGAGCATCGCCCATGGTCTTGTACTCTGATATCGCCACATGAGCAGCAATAGAGGGTCGCAGACCCACTTTGAATCGTCGTACACGACACTCCTCTGTAGGAAGAAATACACCAGCAAATTTGGACAATCTGTTGAAATATGCCGTATACTGTTGTACTGTCCGGTTCCCTTGCTTCAACTGCATGAATTCATTTTTTTCTCTTGATGAACGGTTGAGGAAAGGTACTCAACTTCAAAGGCTTTGCGGAATGTGGCCCCAGAGATCGGCGCTGAGCTATTATCGCGTCGGATCGCTCTTTTGTGCACGGCCCACTAGTCGTGCGTGTTCAAACGTAGTTGAAGTTGTGCGTAGATGACTTGCTTGGATTCCTCAATGCCGAGTAGCTCGAAGTGATCTTTCAGCTCTTCCAACCAGTCGATTGCCATAGAAGGGCCTTCGGTGCCTCTGAAGGAGGTACGACACGCTTTCTTGAATTCTGACACTTCAAAGTTGTAACTTCTTGGTGCCGCAGGTTGACGCTCGGGCTCCTCTCGATCGACTTCGATGGGTTGACCCGGCGGCTCGGTGACAGTAGGCACAGTTGCGGAGTTTTCGTTGGCCACTATCGTCTGGACGATCTGCTGCAGAGTATCAAGCTGCTTTTGTTGCATCTTGGTTTGGGCATCGAAGCGACCTTCGAATTGGGCCTGTCATGCCTCTGTCTGCTGATGTCGGTTCTCGAACTGTTTCTGCTGCGCCTCCATCATGCGTAACATCCTCTCGATGGCATTGTTAGAAGGTCCGGCCCACGAGCTGTTCGAACCACTCGAAGCACTTTGTTCTTGCTTGGCCGCGGTTTCCGCCACGGGTTCCGTCACTTCCGCAATACGTAGACACACACATTAGTCTCAAGATATTACAGACTCATTGTATGGAACAACTTATCTCATCGATACGAGGTCAAAGGTTTGAGACTCTAGACGGAAGGCCAAAGGATGTAAAGTCGTGCTCTAATACCATTATGTCACGCCCCGATTCCGTGGAATCGATAGTCGTCCCCCGGGCATAATACCGTACGAACCTAAGTTGTGATCACATAAAGCATAGTCATAAGGTTATCCGAAACACAACATCAAGTAGAGTACGCAGAGTAATTGAACGAACACATTTGAAAATAGAAGGAACTTTTGTTTTATTTATAATAAACATCATTTACATGACTCTGTTACATTCATTTGCCTCGCGGGCTACAGCATGACTCGATTACAAAATGAACACTGATGAGATAGTTGTTCCATATATTACATCTTCTTTTACAACAAAACATTTCTAAAGACCTGGAATCGTGGGGAGTCGATACGTCATTTCTTCTGGACTGAATATGGAGTCTTCAAAAGGATCAAAACAAGCCTTCAACACACGGACGGGGCTTCAAATGTACTAGCATCGTCTTGAGCTTAACTGGCACGCCCTTCTTGGTTCGGGGTACCTGTGGAGAGCGAGGATCAGTACATTACACTTTGTACTGGCGAGTAGCTAATCTATATACCACACTCTCATTTGGTTCAATAAATGTTATGACTAAATTCTGTGATCTTTCTAGCCATCTTAATAAATTTTAGACAAGTAGTGACCGACATAATATAAATTACGCTAGAACTTACCACGGTAGAGCGTGCCGTGCAATGTGAGACTTACCATGTTCTTACCTGTCAATCGTTATCAATTTACATGTGCAGTTTGTATATGTGAAGGTCACTGACACCACAAGCTATTTTGAACTATAGCTGGGTTAGACGGCGACCCTTTCAGCACGGGTAGCGAGCCCCGCTGCAAGCTCTCCGAATAACCATGTTTTGCTTTCGTCGAGCTCAGCTATCTTTTGCTTCCTCCTAGGCCGAAACGATCCCGTGTCTCAGGGTATCGTTCGAGGAAGCCGTTCCTCGTGCACGAGTTGTCCAATGACCGTGCAATGTTAGATAGTTATTCAAGTAAATTTTTTAGTTCGTGAGTAACATAACCATTGTCATCGTTGCTTTGTCGTGTTATGGTGACAGTTATTCAATGATTCAAAACTTTGTCTATTTTAGTTTTATAACAGGCATAAGGTATTAAGCATGCGACATTTCTTGGCATAATAGTTCTACAGCGTGTGTACGTGATGAATCGTACAACGTTTCATTG
Organism: Iris pallida; assembly: GCA_029216955.1. Classification (NCBI taxonomy): domain Eukaryota; kingdom Viridiplantae; phylum Streptophyta; class Magnoliopsida; order Asparagales; family Iridaceae; genus Iris; species Iris pallida. Next base: position 21,798,240 of record JANAVB010008599.1, read on the forward strand.
CAATCTAAGCCTTCGTGTACTTATATAACCAACTAGCATTCTATTGATTGATTTGAGATTGAGGAAGGTTAAGGAAAAGAAGGGTCTAACCACTCACTTTGATTGTTGTTTGAGGCAAAAGACCCGTTGGTTGTGCTAGACGGCACCTAAGCGATCACTTGAAATTGCATAAGCAACTGATTAGAACACTGCACAATTCTAGGAGTTCGATATGTAAATGCGAGTTCGAAAACGCAAGCCATGAAAATTATCGAAAACATTCACGAAAACACATTCAGAAAAACTAATCCAAAGGCCAAGTACGGCATAAAAAACAGAGCAATGAAAGGTCTCTCCCGACTTAGCTTGTAGAGTCTATCCTTGAGGCACAACCCGCTGAATATGTGACTTGATTCCGAAGAAGCCTTTCCATAACGAAAAAAGTATCTTAATTCAATCGTTCCCGTTCGACCGATTCAACCGATCCCGATCTATCGGTTCCGATTCAATCGGTAGCGACAATGTTCCTTTCTCGTGCACCCTGTGAACAAAAATGGGGACAATGTAGGGACGGAGCACTACACCGCGAGCCTGGCGCCGCTATGATCGCTCTGAGCACCGCTGACCGCTGTCGTGCCGCCGACGTGTCTCCCCACCTTCAGCCTTGTAGCGTACGGCACGCGCCGTCCAGAACCTGTAATGTCTCGTCCTGCTTAGTTCAACTGGAGGAATCGAAATGCAACGATGTTTGGACTTAGCCATGCAACGACTTGCTCGAAATCCCGCTCGGTCGAGACAACTCCTCGTTCAGGTGGGTGACTTTGGTGACTTATCTCAGCTTGACCTTCACACTTATAAATGGAAGTTTTCAACTGCACTGAGTAGGTATACTAATAAAAGAGGCGAACCTACCTGTTTTGTCCTTATTTCAGCAATATATAGCAATATCATCAATGCATGGTCATATATTAGGTGAAGATATTTAACATGCTGTCACGACCCGCTCCCGAATAATCGGGTACGTATTGGACATGCTCAGCCTTCGTTGATAGACACAACGAAGTAAGCTGTACAATATAAAAAAAAACTCCAAGTCACAAGCTAATATAATCATCTACAACATCGATAAACGTCCCAAAAAATGTCACCACAATCCACCAAGTCATTTTGTACAAGGTAATCCGGAGACAAATCCGGTAAAAGAATAAAATATACAATAATAAAATCCAAATACAATATCCAGAAGTAAATTCTAACAATCTAAGTAATGCACTAGATCCTGCAACTCCAATGATGACATCCAACTCAATGTGGCCTCAAGCTCACCTGCAACGTATCATGTCAGAAAAAAAAAATAAAGCACAACCCCGACAAGAAATAGTCTACAATGTAATCTGAAATACAAATGATAACAATATGGACTACAATATGAAACAAGGGTACAAGAACTGAATATGAAACTACAGTACAAGAACGGGAAAATTGAACAAGACAATCAATGTGAACAAGACAATCAATGTACATATGAATTTGAAATATCATACTAATGTGTGACCGGTTGGGGACCACAATCCATAATATCACAATATCACAATATCACAATAAGGTTCGGCTTAATCGTATGTGAGATGTACGATTAGGCTATTCTATCTAGCTTGGGTGTGGTCACACACTAGTCAATATTTTCCCCAATCCCCGCAAGAAACAATGAGACACAATATGATGAACAAGGCACAATACAATCGTGTGAATCTCGTGTCCAATATGAGAACAGGAAAAGCATGACAGAATTGCAAAGTAAAAGTTCAAGTCGGTGTACTTGCCTTGCTCAGGAAGATCGAGAATAGTAAAATGTAAATTTGATTGACCACCTAGATTAGGGCAAAGATAGATTAGATAATGACAACTATCTATCTAACTATTATAAAATAACAGTTAGCTATATATCCATATAACCTAGCAAATATAACTATATACCTACTAGCCAATAAGAAAATAGTTTAGCAAACTATATAGCAGAATATTATACTAGCAAAATAGAGACTAAAATAACTTTACTAGCAACTAAATAGTTTTTTAGCAAAATATTTATAGACCATAACAAGTACATTATAACAAAATATTAGTTAAATATCCTTAAAACATTATCGAAAAATACATTTTCTAGTTGTAACAAAAATACTTAATACCAAAAATATATAAGTGGTTTAGTAGAACTAGGACAAAATACTTTATTATTATTATTAATATTCTTACAAGAAATATTTAACTAAAATTTAGCTAAAGAACAACATTAATGACAAAGATAATAATGATACCAGTAATAATAGAAATAATAATAATGATAATTCCAGTCCAAGCAACCTGTTCCAAGACCTAGCCTAAACAAACAGGCCCATACCCACACTGGCCCATTGCTGCCACAGTTCTCTTTTTTTTCTCTCTAATTTTCCTTAACAATTCAGCCCGCACAACCCATGAGTCGAGATCCCAAACTCGGCCTGCTAAAACCAACTGTTCAATTCAGAAGAATAAATTCAGTATTAGCCCATAAAATTCGACTCAGCCCAAACTAAACCCTAGATTCAAATACTCCAACTTCCTTTCTCTCCCTTCAATCATATCTCTTCCCAGATCTCAATCGATCCAATGGAAAACCCTAACCATAAGGTCTCATCTCCCAACCCGCTCAAAGGAAGAACCCTAACTCTAGGGATTTCTCCTCCTTCACTCCTCATCTTCCTGACCTGGCCACAACAAAACCCTAGAATTCTAAGAGACGGGACAAGAAGAGGGGGAGGAGAAGATTGGGGTGGAGCTCACCTAGACGGCTAATGGCGGCGCAACGGGTATAGCGGCTCGATGCTCGGCGACTCCGAATTAGACGATACTGCGGTCGGAGCTCCGATCTGGACGCAGGTGGTCCAGATACGCCGACAAGCGGCTCGGTCCTCCCGACTATGGGCGGTCTCAACGGTTAGATCTGCTCAATTTCGGGTGGTGATAGCCCAAATAATGGTAGTAAAGAAGACGGGGCCTCAGATCTGCAGTGAATCACGTCGGCGGCATCGACGACTGATGGAGAGGCGGAGGTTTCCAGCGACGGTTTAATCTCAGCAACGACGGCTAGATCCAGTCGATTGTGGCGTGGATCTCAAGACTGCTCGTAGTTCAAAGAGCAGCGTCACAGTCTCCATGGAGACGTGGCAGCTGAGGTGGTGGCACAACAGTCGAGGATATGCCTCGATAGATGCGTCATTGGCCGGATCGTTGTCCCCGACGGTGACTCGACGGATGATGACGGTGCTTCTGACCAGCCACTACGTGGCAGATCTGACAAGCAGTGACGATCGGCTCTGGCGGTCATGGCAGTCTCCGACGAGGTCGCGGCGGAGATGATGACAGACGGCGGGTGAAGTGGCTCTCCGACGCGGTAGTGGAGCTCCGACCATCTGGTGGTGGCGCACGACGGTGCTATGGTGGCAAGAATAGTAGAACAATGTGTGACGACAATAATTGGTGATGGAACTGTGGACTGATGGAACCTGTCAGAAAATACTAATAAAATAATAACTGACTCCAACTATTTATAATAAAGTAATTGAGGTGTTCTCCAAACAGCTGAGTGGCACCCTTGGTAATATCAAATAGATCTGAGGGCAATTAGTTTTGAAGAGTAACTAACTTGTAACCAACTAGCTAATTAGTTAATACAATTAAAACTAATTTGGAAATAAATATCTGTTCTTGAGCTCTTATTAGTGACTAGACTAAAACTCACTAATAAGTGACAGTAGTAGCAAAACAGAATAAAATAATTTAAATTTAATTAATAATTAACAACTGAAGTTTTAATAAAATTAATTAGTAAATTAATAAACAGGTTTATTAATAGTACTCATGATGCTTAATCTTTATTGAACAAAAGTTTTATTAATCAAGACTTATATAGGAAAACAAATATTATACTAGAATTTTAGAAAAAACTCATAAAATTTACATAGATGGGTTCAAGGGAGTTACAAATCTACCCCCTTACAAAAATTTTGTCATCAAAATTTCAAATGGCGCGGCAAGCATGATTAAGATTAACCAAATACGAAAACTTGAAAATGATTAAAATTAGTTAAACATAAGATCACAATTTCTATAAATGATCAAAGTTAAAAATCTAGGCATGATAAATCCTAAACATGAAAAAACTTAAAATTTACGCATAGTAAAAAAAATAGCACCAAAATGACAGTCATAAAATTATGACCTAAATCCAATAAAATCGTTTAGGCATAATTAGGACGGCTATGACTAAAACTTAAATAATTTAAACATGATTAGTAAAAATATGGTCAAAGTTATTTGGATTGATATAATCACAACTATAAATGCTAAAATATGATAACTAGAGAGATATTATGACTAAGAATAAAGTAAAGGATTTTGAAAATTCGAACTTGATTAGAAATCAAATTTTAGCAAAATCAAATTCTAGTATGATCAAAATTTTAAATCATTTAGGATAAAACTATTCATGAATCAAAACGTATAAGTATGTTCATTATCATGGTCATAATAAGTTCTAGAAAAATTAAGAGAAATTTTCTATAAGAAACCTAGGGTAACAAATGATTTCTAAAAATTAGATCAGCTGCTACGACATTCAAATAAGGCCAACCAAGATAATTTCTAGTAAAGTTGTCAATGGCGATAAAGGATCAAGCATGGTATATAACACGGATATAGTCTCAATAATATCCAGATATCATATCCGAAATGACTTTTCTTGGAGTTCGTGCCCCGCCAGTGGAGTATACATCTGGCTGCAATGAACCTTTGGCTCAATGACTCAAATAATATTAAATTATCGAATATTTCTATCAACTTTATCCATATTATCGGAACAACTGAAGGGATCAAAATATTATAATTTTAGAACATAGCCTCAATAATATCCGAGAACCTATGAATACCTGAAATTATTTCGACTTAGAGCCCATGCCTCGCCAGTGCGCAGCTGGCTGCAGTGAACCCGCGGTCTCTATAATCCAGGTAAATGACTGCAGTGCGCATCTGCCACATCATAGTAGGTCGTCGAATAATCTCTCAACTTTATCCATAAAATTTTTAAAGGAGTTTACAAAAATTCAAACGAGTTCTAAATCCTAATCATGATAGATGGTGAAGTTATCTGTTCCCTAGAAGACAAGTAGTTACTGAGAAACAAACAGTGGGACAAGAAGATTACAGAAATGAATCTCGAGTAAGGAACAAAGCCTCGAATAGCAAACAAGAAAGTTTTAGGAAAAATTTAGGTGCTAAAAGAAAATTTAAGGATCAAATATTAATAACCAAATATTTCTACTAGCAAAATATATATAATAAGCTTAGAAGCCCCAACTGTAAGAAATCGATAACCTCGATGTTGCGTGTCTGAACCATCCTGAAAAATAAAAAACTGGTTAAATAGGCCTAAACTAAAAAACAATAAGCAATATTAGTAAAACTATAACCATAACCATTTTTTTTGATCCTATGTTGTGATGAGTTTTTCTTAGTTTCGCAGGTTCCCCAATAGTACTATATAGCCTAAGTACCATTAGGATGAGACCTGCATAGACCACCACTAAAAACATGTTCCGACCCGCTCTCGAATAATCGGGTATGTATCGGACACACCCAGCCTTCGTTGATAGGCACAACGAAGTAAGCTGTACAATCTAAGAAAAACTCCAAGTCACAAGCTAATATAATCATCCACAACATCTATAAACGTCCCAGAAAATATCACAACAATCCACCAAGTCAGTACAAGATCATCCGGAGACAAATTCGGTAAAAGAATAAAATATACAATAATGAAATCCAAATACAATATCCAGAAGTAAAGTCTAACAATCTAAGCAATGCACTAGATCCTGTAACTCCAATGATGACATCTAGCTCAATGTGGCCTCAAGCTCACCCACAACGTATCCTGTCAGGAAAAAAGCAAAGCACAACCCCGACAAGAAATAGTCTATAATGTAATCTGAAATACACATGATAACAATATAGACTACAATATGAAACAAGGGTACAATAACTGAATATAAAACTACAATACATGAATGGGAACAATAAACAAGACAATCATGCACATGTGAATTTGAAATATTATACTAATGTGTGACCGACCGGGGACCACAATCCACAATATCACAATATCCTAATAAGGTTTGGCTTAATCGTACGTGAGGCGTACGATTAGGCTATTCACAATACCTAGCTTGGGTGTGGTCACACACTAGTCAATATTTTTCCTAATCCCCGCAAGAAACAATGAGACACATTATGATGAACAAGGCACAATACAATCGTGTGAATCTCGTGTCCAATATGAGAACAGAAAAAGTATGATAGAATTACAAAGTAAAAGTTCAAGTCGGTGTACTTATCTTGCTTTGGAAGATCGAAAAAAAGTAAAGCGTAAATCTGAATGACCACCTAGATTAGGGAAAAGATAGATTAGATAATGACAACTATCTATCTAACTATTATAAACTAACAATTAGCTATATATCCATATAACCTAGCAAATATAACTATATACCTACTAGCTAACAAGAAAATAGTTTAGCAAACTATATAGCAGAATATTATACTAGCAAAATAGAGACTAAAATAACATTACTAGCAACTAAGTAGTTTTTTTAACCAAATATTGATAGACAATAACAAGTACATTATAACAAAATATTAATTAAATATCATTAAAATATTATCGAAAAATACATTTTCTAGTTGTAACAAAAATACTTAATACCAAAAATTTGTAAGTGGTTTAGTAAAACTAGAACAAAATACTTTATTATTATTATTATTATTCTAACAAGAAATATTTAACTAAAATTTAGAAAAAGAACAACATTAATGGCAATGATAATAATGATACCAGTAATAATAGGAATAATAATAATGATAATTCCAGCCCAAGCAACCTGTTCCCATACCTAGCCCAATCAAACAGGCCCACACCCACACTGGCCCATTGCTGCCACAGTTCTTTTCTATTTCCTTTTTCTTTTTCTCTCTAATTTTCCTTAACAATTCAGCCCGCACAACCCATGAGTCCAGATCCCAAACTCGGCCTGCTAAAACCAACTATTGTAAATTCACAATTCTATTCAAAAGAATAAATTCAGTATCAACCCATAAAATTCGACTCAGCCCAAACTAAATCCTAGATTCAAATACTCCAACTTCCTTTCTTTCTCCTCACTCGTATCTCTTTCCAGTTCTCAAACGACCCAATGGAAAACCCTAACCATAGGGTCTTTATCTCCTAGCCCGCTCAAAGGAAGAACCCTAACTCTAGGGATTTCTCCTCCTTCACTCCTCATCTTCCTGATCTGGCCACAACAAAACCTTAGAATTCTAAGAAACGAGACAAGAAGAGGGGGAGGAGTACAGATCGGGGCAGAGCTCACCTCGGCGGCTGATAGCAGCGCAACGGGTGCAGCGGCTCGATGCTCGACGACTCCGGGTTGGACGGTACTGCGGTCGGAGCTCTGATTTGGACGCAGGTGGTCCAGATACGCCGACAAGTGGCTCGGTCCTCCCGTCGATGGGCGGTCTCAACAGTCAGATCAAGTCGAGATCGGGTGGTGATGGCCCAAATAATGGCAGCGAAGAAGATGGGGGCTCGGATCTGCAGTGAATCACGTCGACGGAGCCGACGAGTGATGGCGAGGCAGAGGTTTCCAGCGACGGTTGGATCTCAGCTGCGGCGTGGATCTCATGGCTACTCGGACTTCAAAGGACAGCGGCACAGTCTCCATGGAGATGTGACAGCCGAGGCGGTAGCACAATAGTTAAGGATAGGCCTCGATAGATGCGTCAGTGGTCGGATCATTGTCCCCGACAGTGACTCGACGGATGACGATGGTGGTTCTGACCGACTACTACGTGGCAGATCTGACGAGCAGTGACGAATGGCTCTGGCGGTCATGGTAGTCTCTGACGAGGTAGCGACGGAGATGACGATAAACGGCCAGTAAAGTGGCTCTCCAGTGCGGTGGTGGAGCTCCGGCCATCTGGCGGTGGTGCACGACAGTGCTGTGGTGGCAAGAACAGTAAAACAATATGTGATGACAGTGATTGGTGATGGAACTTTGGACTGATGGAACCTTTCAGAAAATACTAATAAAATAATAACTGACTCCAACTTATAACAAAATAATTAAGGTGTTCTCCAAACAGCTGAGTGGCACCCTTGGTAATATCAAACAGATCCGAGGGCAATTAGTTTTGAAGAGTAACTAACTTGTAACCAACTAACTAATTACATAATTAACTAATTAGTTAATACAATTAAAACTAATTTGGAAATAAATATCTGTTCCTGAGCTCTTATTAGTGGCTAGACTAAAACTCACTAATAAGTGATAGTAGTAGCAAAACAGAATGAAATAATTTGAATTTAATTAATAATTAACAACTGAAGTTTTAATAAAATTAATTACTAAATTAATAAACAGGTTTATTAATAGTACTCATGATGCTTAATCTTTATTGAACAAAAGTTTTATTAATCAAGACTTATATAGGAAAACAAATATTATACTAGAAATTTAGGGAAAACTCATAAAATTCATATAGATGGGTTCAAGGGAGTTACATATGCCCCTTCATTGTCAATAATTATACTAAGTTTTAAAGTGTTAGTGCTCATCATTGAATTATCTTCTATCTTGTTCTTGATTACTTATGTTCCTAACTTGCAATCAGTGGTGAGGCATTTCTTGCAGACATTGGCGAGGTATTCCTGCAGCTATTGGGAGGCATGAATTGATATGTTCTTTTGTTATACCTATGTAGCCATTTTATTTCTTGTTATTATTGAAAATTTTACTATCTTGACAATAATGTGATGGCTTGAGAGAGTTTAATTGATACTACATGATTGCGTTGTCCAGGTGGAGCTATGGGATACAATGATGCACCAATTTGAAATTGGAGCATCTATGCATTATGCAATAGCAGGCTTTGCCATCTGAGCCACATTAAATTGTTGTTAAAAATTGTATTTATAAACTGGTGAATTTTTTGTATATGTATTTGTAAACTGGTGCCTATGTTGGGATTATTTGTATTTGTAAACTAATGACAATATTATGTTATGCAATAGCAAATTGTGCATATGTTAGGAATATTTGTATTGGTGGTGAATTTTTTCATTTATGCAATTTAAGAATATTTGTACGGGTTAATCCTATGATTTTTTTCAAATTTGTCAAATTTCCTATGAATTGTATGTGCAGTTCATGCTCATTAGCCCATGCAAACCAATAAATGTTTTTAAGGGCAGGCCCGTCCATTGGTCCAGAAAATCGAACTGATAGAAAATCGAACCAGTTTATTTCTGTTTGGATTATGGTTTTGATATATACATTTTTTGGGTTTTTTCGGTGTTTATAAAACTGGTTCGCTTTGAACCAAATCGAACTGTTGTTCGACTTGTTGAGCCAAGCCGATGGGTGGCAAAGAGTGCTGGAGAATACTAGCACCACCGATCTTTTTTTAACGGTGTTGTATCGAAAATCATCCTATATATTATCAATTGTCCATGTTTTAAAAATCTAAATCCTAATCTCTTAGGAAAGTTCTCACCATACACTGATAAGTAGACTAGGTTGGGATGTAGCTAACAAAGTGACAAAGTCATTTCAAGTTGGCTAAAAAAAATCAAACATTCAAACAAAAATCAATAAAGCTCGCTTTTCTGAAAGTTAGTGTTCTTGAATGTAAAAGTAGAGGCAATGAATTGGGAATGGAGGATGGGCTGAGTCTAGGATCATGTGAGATGTTTTTTTAAAAGATGATAAGCAAACTACAAAAAAAGAAAAAAAAATCAAGGGACTTGAATATTCTGAATTTTTAAAATGGAATATCAAAACTATTCTCTTATTATGATTTTTAAAAATAAAATCTATAACTTCCCTTATAAATTAAGAATTGTTGTGATTTGGATAAATCCAAATATGGATACCCTAATCCATACCCACAACAACCTCTGTCTCATTCACCTATATATATGTTATCAATGAGAAAAGCTACGTACATTCTTTCTGCCTACCATTTTTTCTCTTTCTCTCTCATTTCACAACACGTTATCAGCACGACTATTCGAGGAGTTTCAGGCCACCACCGAGAAAGAGGAAAGAGGAAAAGACACTGCTCATTGAAAGACCAAAGATCAAAAAATTAGATTGAACAATCCAACCAGGTTCGTAGATAACAATTTTTTTTTCTTTTGATAAGAAGTTTGTAATATGATCTTTCCCATAATCTAAACCCAAAATCTGATGTCAAACTATGCATGAAAAATGTTGATCTATGATATATGATACAAAGTAATTAGTTAATTTGTTATGTATAAAAATTGTGAGAATCACCAATAGACTTGGTAGTTTGCAATATATATTAATATGAGCATGGGTGTACTTTTTGATGTTTATGGGTTGTTAAAAAGAAATGTCGTGACGTTAAAAAGATTTGATGTAGAATATATGCACGTGGACTGTTAGCATCATGATGCAAACATTGTTGCGTGTGGTAATATGTTCTTTGAGAGAACATACAACATTGAAGTAGAGTGTCTTTGATCAAACATAAATATACACAATAAACTCCATATTTTAGTAGAACTTGTTGGCTGATATTTTGACCATGTCTTGGTTGCCATTAATGAATGAATCATATGCACAAGGTGGAAACATATGCTCACTTTAAGTATTTCTCTTGATTTTGGTTTATGAAATTGTGGTCTTGTTTACAAAGTTGTCTAGTCCTACTTACTATCATGATTTGGTTTGTTACTTTGATCAATGGATATGTATAAGCCTCTCAAGTGTTGGGCACCATTAACATCTTAGTTTTATTTCCAGCGGAAGCATGTCTTGGTAAGTTGCCAACTAGCAGTGCATTCATTTTTTCTCTTTTTGCTATCCTTCTTCTTTTATTGGTCTTTCACATCGGTTAGGATCTAAGGTATGAAATATCAAGGACTTTACCCTTTGAAGATTCAAGATTGTAGGCTTCGGCCTTTAAGTCTTTAGGATTTCGGTCATCAGTCCCTTAAGTTTTTGTCGTTTAAGCTAAATCAAGATCCTATTATGCTTATTAAGATCCAAAAGGAATGTAGGATGGTCATCGTTAAGTTGATCATGCATTAAGTTTAGTTCGTAATTCATATGATAGAATAGTCTTGGAATGACCTGAATAGAAAACCTACTAGATAAAAGAATAAATAAATGAATTTAAACATGCCATAGATAAAGTATTATGATTTTGATATTCTTTATCTTAAATTGTTGATGCATATCATTTCTAAGAATTTAATATGTCATGCATTTAAATAAATGGTATCTCCATGATAGAATGAGTCCATAGCCATATAAGAAGTTTTACCCGTTAACGCTGCTCTAAAAAGAGACTCACGCGACTTTAATACCCACCCAAGGAACATAAAACTTCCATAACCTTGGTAAAATTATAGCTTTAACCTTATTGACATGTTCCCATAGAGCTAAATGTATAAATAGCCGTTGCTCTGAACCTAGTTTATGATAAGAACCGGATTAAACGGTAGTAGATGTTGGTTTTTTTGCGAGTTCATACATGTGTCAATTGGAACTTAACTTATTGATATTTACCTTATCAACTTGGTAGTTGCTATTCAATCATATATGATTTTGGCTAATATATCATATTTAATTCAATGTTATTAAATGGCATATACTACATTTATGTAATATTATTGTCATTTTTAGCTCAGATGCAAATCACAACATGTCAGAAAATATTATGAACATTTTGGTAGACATTTTAAACATTATATAAGATAAGCTGTTTATTTGCTTGAGTTTTGTACCATATCCAAATTGGTGCATGCATGACAGGTATTGCGCTGCATGTTTGGAGAAAATCTGTCACATGCGAACTAACTTTTATAGGCTACAACGGGTTGTTAGTCCTCGAAAGACCAAAAGTAAAAATTACCAACAAGAATGTTGGTTTTTCAATAATATAGTTGCATATATTTTAAAGTTGCAAGCCTCTTATAAATTAGAAAAAATTTAGAGTGTGTGCCGTAAGTTTGTCCAATCCATAGGGTGACTACGGATGTCTGGTTGTCCTACATAGACCTGAAGTTTTATAGACATATTTAATAGTTTACAATGCTGCTACACGCATAATCCTTATCTATAGAATCTTTTTCCAACAAGAATACTAGATCGAATGTAGTATTCACGATAGCTGGTCTTGCTCACATTAATTAAAGGCTCCGACAAAGCACATTTTTACCCAACAGATACATAATGTGTCGTACTCCCATAATTCCATAAGAATTTTACTGAGTTTTAAGGGTATAAGAGAAATGGGTAAACTTTGAGCACGTGAAGTAAGAAATAATTTTGTGTAACCACACGTCTAAGATAGAACTAGAAGTTCGTCTAGATAGATTCTCCAGCTATTCATCAGTAGAGATATACATCACTCACATTTAGGATGTCAAGTCACATACTATCATGAGCCAGAAGCTCAATCCTATATCATGAGCTAGAAGCTCAATCTTAAGGGTCCATTGTGAGCCAGAAGCCGAATGATCCTATACTTTTTAAACTGTGACATGGTCGACAAGACACCCCAAAAACATAAAGATTATCAAAACTAATTCGTATGATTATCTCTTACCAAATTGCAGCATACATCCTTGATCTCAATGATTAGTTTGTTTCTAAACCATCAATCCTGAAGATTGTATCTAAATAACTAGTAGCATAGCTTCGAATTGAATTAGATGGCTTATGTTGGTATTATTTGAAACTGTAATATTGGCATCTATGTTTTATGAATTATTATGTTTATCTCCTTAGATTATTATATCTTCTAGATGTAAGATTTTTGATATGCCTCGTTAATAAGACAGAATTTTCGTCGTTAGGGGGAGATAGAAACTAGAAAGAAGATACATTCTAGAAGAACGTCGTGAATTATCGTTCTAGAAGAATGTCGTAAAGCATCGTTCTAAAAGAACGTCGTAAAGCATCGTTCTAGAAGAACGTTCTCAAGCATCATTCCAGAAGAACATATCATGACAATACCTCTACATTATCTAACCTTGACTAGTTAGGAGAAATTATTTCTTGTATTTCATTAGAAATAAATTATTAGATACTTACTCAATTATGTCGTATAAATAGTTATACCAACTATGAATCTATTTTCTAATAGAAGTATCAAAAGAACCAAATAATACTAAAGGTTCTAAAGATTCAACTCTCCAGAAGAAGAGGTCGAATAATATAACACACCCTAATGCTCTTGAAGAAGCAGCTTCCGAAGAAGCATCTCCTGTAGAGAAAAAGTTCATGACGGTCCAGAAGATGTCATGAACCAAAGATCAAATTTCTCAAAGTATATCACTCCGATAGAGAATATACCTCAGATTCCAAAAAAGACTGAGAAAGAGGTACCGGTACCTAAGAAATCTATGTTCAAGAGAAACTTGGAATCAAATTTTTTTGTCATAGATGACATTATCGAATGATAATAAAAAGGGTGATGAAAATTAAAGGATAAAACTAAAACCACGAATAATCTAATAAAAAGATGCGATATCTCTCGCAAGACGTGGAGTGTTCGGTCCTAAAGTACAAAACCTAAAAGGAATAAACCCGATAGGTTTTGAATGTGTGTTTATAACAAATAGAGGTCCAAATGTATAAGAATAATATTAGCCCAAGGATTCACGAAAATGATCATGAATAGAATATGAATAAATATATTCTCCGATCATGATAGCCCAGACAATAAGATATATTCTCGAAGCTCGTGAATTTAAAATTTTCAGGTATATCCTTGAAGGATTTGATATTACCATGTTATCCCCGAAGGATCATACAAATGAGCCATATGTGGATTAAACCATCCAAAAGAATGTGATAGGCTCATTGAGTTTATGTAGCAATTCCTGAACGAATTCATCAAAATGGTCACCTCCTGAAGAGAAGACTCTTGAAGAGATTAAAGTACCTCCTGAAGGGAGAAAATATGATAGTATCTCCTGAAGAGATTTGAAATCTCCAAAAAAGATAAGGAATCTCCCGAAGAGATTGGAATCTTCCGTAGAGATTGAAATCTTTCGTAGAGATCGAAAATCTCATGAAGAGAGCGAAAATCTCCTGAAGAGAGCAAAAATTCCCCGAAGAGAGAGGAATCTCCAGAAGAGATAAAGATAAATATCCAAAAGAGATATCATGTAATCTCATGAGAAGATAAATCTCTAGAAGAGATCTACTATAAATCTCTTATAGAGATAAATCTCCTGTAGAGATTTAATATGAACGATATACCTATAATGGTCAGGTCAATATGATCTTTTACAACCAAAGAACATGTTTTGGGTCCAGAAGTACCATATTTAATATAAATTCTTTATTGTTATTTACTCAGTACAATATTTTAGAATAATATTAGGCACATAAACTATTCTTGATGAATGTTTTGATCAAATGAGATATGCAGATGAATGATATTTATCTGATACTTCATTAAGGGGATACCACAAACAAGGTATGTTTTATGTTGCAGATATTTTAGAGAGAATAAACCAAATCACTGCATCAATTTTATCAAAGCGAACAAAGAATGTGCTTGACTATATTTTCAATAGTTCAACATATCAGGGAGAGTTATGAGCTTTCAGGAATCACAAATAAAGTCTGCAACCTCTTCATAAGGATATGAGTATAAATGTATAGATAAATAAAGGGTTGGGGTGAGATGTAATATTGTATTGAGGGTTAATTTTTTATTTTAAATTAATGTAAGAACAAGAATGTAATATTTTTGAGGGGGAGCATCCAGAAGATGCTAATGGAGACATCTTGAAGTATGTCTTTGCACATTGTACTCTTTTTTTTTCATTGAAATTTTTTTTCACTGGATTTTTTCTTCGAAAGGTTTTTAACGAGGCAGTGTAAGTCGCACCCACTTGAATTGCTGAAGAATCATATTCCTGAATAATATTATTGTACTCTTTTCTTTTCTATAGATTTTTTCCAAATGGTTTTTCCTTAAAAAAGCTTTTAATGAGACAATAATTAAAGCGGGCATTCAAGGAGGAGTGTTGTGATTTGGATAAATCCAAATATGGATGCCCTTATCCATACCCACAACAACCTCTATCTCATTCCCCTCTATATATGTTATCGATGAAAAAAGCTACGTACATTCTTTCTGGCTGCCAATTTCTTCTCTTTCTCTCTCATTTCACAACAAGAGTAATTTTGATAAGGAATATTCAGTAACAAAGGCTCGCATAATAGTTGAAATTAAAATTTGAGTCTCCAAAATGTCCGACGTTAGTATTGGATCTTAAACTCTGAACAGTGATTTAAGACCCAACCTCTAAGAGCATCATTAGTAAGGCCCATCACACATTCTAGATTCTAGATTCAAAATGTAGGAGCTCATTTTGTAGAATAGTAAGTCTCATCCCTAGTTTCGATTTCTAGATTTTGGGTCCCATCCCACCCATGTGAGCTATAGGTCGAGCCTCCCAATTTCTACATTCTAGATTGTAGGAACTCATTTCGTAGAATAATAAGTCCCAGTTGGAGCCAAATTTCTAGATTCTAGATTTTACATTATTTTTTTCCTACATTAATTTTTTACCACACAATTTTGGGACCGGAGCTCACTTTATCATTTCTTACTATTGTCATACAAATCCAACCCATTCTACATTTACCCCTTTTTTTCAAAATTTTGGGCTCCAAATTGCATTGGAGAGTCCCAACTACTAATGATACTCTAACGTCAGACATTTTGGAAATCCAAACCCTAATATCAACTATTATGTGAAACAATATTACTAAATAACCCTTTTGATAGCCTACTTTAAAAATTAGTTGACATTATAAAAACCTTCTTGACAATTACTTTAGAGCATCTCCAACCCGATTGTGACTTTGGAAAAAAGTTAATGCCACATAGGAATGACAAAATTTTATTCAAAAGTTCTTCTCCAATGCAATTGTCAAGTTAATTATGAAGCTTATGTGGCAAAAATTAAAGAAGACATTGTGAAGTTGATTGTCTTGTTCTAGACAATGCACTTGACAATGTCTTCTCTTCCATGTCATCAATTATGAATAAAAAATATTAGAAAAAAGAAAGAAGATGAGTAGTTGTCTTAAAAGTTGTCTTGGAAGTTGGAAAAAAAAATACTTTTTATTGTCTTCTCAATACTTTTGCATTGGAGAGAGTTTTTCTATCTCATTGTCTTTTGAGATATAATTTTGCCACGTAAACAAGACATTGTCTTGTGGCTCATGCCACATAGGAGCCACCTAAGACTCACAACACTAATAGGGTTGGAGATGCTCTTATGCCAAAGTTTCAACATTTTTAATGTAAAAATAGCCAAAATTTCAAGCATATAATAACTGGCTAAAACTCCCAAAGGAAGGAGCTCATTTGTTAACTTGGATAAATTGCATATGGAAGTTAAACCAAATAAGCTAGTCATGACAAAAATACATAAATAAAACAGGGTTTTTTTTTCTCTCTTTTATAAATTATCCATCATGAACACCACTAAATCGCTATGATCAATGTCCACTACAAAATCAGTAACATTTAAACATAACTTTCCTAAGAGAGGATTTAGATTTTTTTTTTCAGACACGGACACGGACAACTGAGAGTATATGGGTGCATGATTTCGTACCCGACACAAATAAACAGACATCAACTGTATAACACTCACAAAACACACAGAAACAAGAGTAGTTCCATGGAAACTACAATGAGCCATGACCTCATTTATTTGTGATTCTACATTTTTTACTCTAAAAGACTAAATAATAAGGACACTTCATAGCTATAGATCATTCACGAGCAACTACAACAAGCTGCTTTCCTTTGTTACGACCAGAGAAGAGCCCTATCAGTGCGGAAGGAGCGTTTTCGAGTCCTTCCGCCACGTCCTCCACGTACGTTATCTTCCCTTCCTTTATATACGACACGGTTGTTTCCAGGAACTGGCTGTAGAGGTGGTAGTGATCAAACACAATGAACCCCTGCATCCTGATACGCTTCGCGACAACGTACATCAGATTGTGCACGCCCTCGGGCTTCTCAAGGTTGTACTGAGATATCATCCCACACACAGCGATGCGGCCATGGAGCCTCATATTAAGAAGAACAGCATCGAGCATGGCGCCACCTACATTCTCGAAGTAGATGTCGATGCCTTCAGGGAAGTACCTGGAAAAAAAATCAAGTGCTTCATCAGATTCTGACAAGAAAGTTAACATTTGGCTTATAAATAGTAGAAGTTTACATTTGGTTTATAAATAGTAGAAGCTGTAACTAAGACACCATTCTCATATTGTTGTCTCTATTCTTTACATAAAGCCGCTTGATCCAATAAATCATATCAAAATTTTGATCGTAAGAAAGAAATTTTTACTAAATAGGATGAAGAAAAAAAATTAAATTGTTTTTAAACTAAGAATATATTCCGTCAGTCCTACTGGAAGAATATGAGTATAGCATTTCTATGCCATGTTATGGAACTTGACATAATTACAGGATGAGAAGTTAAATGGAAATTGGTTATAGAGAAGCTGACATTTCTTATTTCACTGCAACACGTTCCAATGTATATTAGTGTGCGCACTGCTCTGTTCTTTACTTTTGAGTTTGTCACGTCGGGAAATACTAGTCTTAACTTGAAACATGATTCCAAATAATAAAGGGACACTAACTCATATATACTACTACATCTTATTAATATGGACAGAGATTGATTTTAACAAATAAAATTGAGGCTTTTGAAAAATAATATAACACGCTCATATTCCGTTAGTCAGACTGGCAGAATATACTGTTTTTTTGTTTATATATTATTTTTTTCAATTTTTTTTCTTCAGCCTATTTAGTAAAATTTTCTTTGGTGCGATAAAATTTTCTTTATATACATGGATCACAGATAAAGATGTATCCTTTCAGTACCACATTCTAGAAAGGTATGAACTGACCTTTTTAGAGTTGCGCCGAGGTCCTCTGCCTTCTTATAATTAAAAGCTTCATCAAACCCGAACTTGTTCTTCAATAGGTCAACCTGAATAATCAAATGGAGGGAACACAATTCATGAATAATATAAAGAACATGAGATATACAAGTTATCTGTTTCTTTTTGCTATTTTCTTTTTTTCCTCTCCTAAAATTTCTCTTTCATATCCCTCAAGAGTAAGAGGGTGTTGGAAGAAAATAAGATTGATAATGTGATTCCATGGCAAAGAAAAGAGGAAAAAAAAGGGACGAACATTGGATGATATCATATTCCCAAATCACAGTAATAATCCCTCTATTTAGTTTAAAGTCGTCGAGTCTTTCAGTTGGAAAGGGATAGCCCCATTGATAGGATATTCTAAGCCTAATAAATCATATATTGTTTGAAGGTTTATTCTACTTATAGAGTAACAGTTCTCCCCCTCTTCCACTTCTTTGTTAAATGGAAAAACGGCTGAGTGTCGTCGTTTTTGTATTATAGCAAATAATGGATCTCTTGGTCACAAGGTCCGATATGTAAGAACCAGCCTCGATGCAACTCCCTTAACAAGACGAAATGAAATGGATCTATTATCTATACATTGCAGAATTTTCTTTTACAAATAGACCTGATACTCTGGATTCCTGACTTGAACGGCTTTCCCTTGCGGCGGCTTTTCCAAAATAGAACAGAGCTTGATTTTGATACGAAAATCAAGACTGAAGTGTGCGAAGTTGACATCACAGCTCCCCGATGGGCCCGATCCTATGGGCAAGCGATGGAACTCCTTGCGAGTACATCAATCAGAGATTGGCCCCTTCCTCTTTCGTGTTTGTTTGGTTGATGTAATCTAGGTGGCAGGGGAAGAGTTTGATCCCGAAGAACTCAATAGTGAGTATGCCCAGCCCCATCCCTTCAGTTGTCTGTTGAATTACTTCCTTACCCTACCTCGGACTCTTCCGTATCCTTTTGCTTTCATGACTCGGGTAGAAACGCTTAGGCTTAACATTTGAGTTATATTAGAGAGAATGACAGGAGAACGGCAATGTAGGATCTAAGTGTCCGTTCTTGCATTGTATATTTCCATCTTTCAGTTGAAGCTATCTATGGTTACTGTTGAAATGAGTCTAATTTCTCAGATAATATTATTGAGGGCTACTGCCTACTACTTATAGAGGGTCCAACCCCTCTTCATATTACATCTAACCGATGTGGGACTAAAGTCCCTTATTTACTCTCAACACTCCCCCTCAAGATGGGCGATAGATATTAATCATCCCTATCTTGTTACATAGCTTTGACAGACTCAATGAACTAAGACCCTTAGTCAGACAGTCTGCCACTTGTTCTTCTGAGCGAACATAGTCAATCTTCAGTATCCCTTGTTCCAGCTTTTCCTTGATGAAGAATCGATCGATCTCGATGTGCTTCGTTCTGTCGTGCTGAACCGGATTGTTCGCTATACTTATCGCAGCTTGACTATCGCTCAGAAGGTGCAATGGTGTCCCCTTGTCTAGCTTCAACTCTGTCAGCAGCGCCTTTACCCATAGCAATTCTGATACTCCTAGAGCCATTGCTCTGTATTCTGCTTCAGCTGTCGACCGTGCTACCACTGACTGTTTCTTGCTTCTCCATGAAACCAGGTTTCCTCCTACAAAAACACAGTACCCTGTGGTAGACCTTCTTTCGTCTATGCAGCTTGCCCAGTCTGCATCGCAGTATCCCTCAACATCTGTGCATCCATTCTTCTTGAACCACAGTCCTTTTCCCGGCGTCCCTTTCAGATATCTTAGAATCTGAAATACTGCATCCATATTACCCGTTCTTGGATCATGCATATAGCGGCTTACAACACTTACTGCAAATGAGATATCAGGACGAGTATGCCCTAGATAAATCAGTCTGCCTACTAGCCTTTGATACCTTTCGCGATCAACAGGCTTTCCTGCTTCTGCTCCCATCTTGCACTTCTGGTCAATTTGAGTGACTGCTGCTCGGCATCCCAGCATTCTTGTCTCTTTCAGCAGATCTAGTACATATTTCCTTTGTGAGAGAACAATTCCTTGTTCACCATCACACACCTCGATACCCAAAAAGTATCTCATCTCTCCCAGGTCCTTCACCTCAAACTCTTTGGCGAGTTTCGTCTTCAGCTTAGTGATCTCAACTACATCGTCACCTGTGATCACTATATCATCTACATATACAGCAAGTATAGTAATGTGGCCCCTTGCATGCTGGAGGAAGACAGTATGATCTGCATTTGTCTGATGGTACCCCATGCCAGTGACAGCCCTTCTGAATCTGTCAAACCAGGCTCGAGGAGATTGCTTCAGCCCGTACAGCGACTTCTTCAGTTTGCACACTTTTTCATGTAACGTTCCTTCACCTGAATTTGACACAGAGTAGCACTCCGGAGGAGTCTCCATGTATACTTCTTCTTGTAGGTCTCCATGAAGAAATGCGTTCTTTACGTCTAACTGGTGTAGCTTCCACCCATATTTTGCTGCAATGGAGACCAGCGTTCTTACGGTACTCATCTTCGCTACTGGGGCAAAAGTCTCATCATAGTCGATACCATATGTCTGGGTATAGCCTTTTGCAACCAGTCTCGCCTTGTATCGTTCAACTTTTCCTTCTGGTGTCTCCTTCACTGTGTAAACCCATTTGCATCCCACAGCTTTCTTCCCTTCAGGTAATGGCACCAGCTCCCATGTCTTATTTTTCTCTAGTGCCCCAAGTTCTTCCATCATTGCGGCTTTCCATCTTGGGTCCTTCTTTGCTTCCTGCCAATTCTTAGGTAAAGAAGTGGAGTCTAACGAAGTGAGGAATGTTTGATAAGTCGGAGAAATATTAGAATAAGATAGGTAGTTGGCGATATCATGTTCATAATCTTTATAACGAATAGGAGCCTTTCCCGCATTAATGCGAGAAGACCTCCTTAAGGGAGCAATGGGTGGTGGGAAAAGCATACCATCCGAATCGGAGAGATCCGCTTCCGAATCCGAGCGATCCGGTGCGGGAGTAACATCTTCAGGAGTCGGGGCAGGAGTAGACGAGGGACTTGGCACTATAGGCACAGGGCACGGCACAGTACTGGACCTCTGCTGTCTTCTTCTGTAAACTTGGATCTCCTTTTCCCTTGTCTGCTTTTCCTCCTGCGTAATGTACGTATTGTCTTCGTCATCCTCCGTATCAGTATCATTGATGCTTTCTCCCCCTTTCTTCCAGTGTGTTACGACAGGACAAGGTACCGATCCGACAACTACGTTTGGGCGTACTACCTCCCCCTCACGTCCAACACCCGCTGTGTGAGGCGTGTTCCCAAACGCAGAACCTTCGTCCGAACCATAATAAGGTTCCAGCTCTCTGAATGTAACGTCCATACTTACAAACAGCTTCCGTTCAACCGGGCTCCAGCATACGTAACCCTTCTGTGTCCCGGTGTACCCAACAAAGACACACTTAACTGCTCGAGGATCCAGCTTACCAACGCCCGGCCTGTTATCGTGGACGAAGCATACGCAACCAAATACTTTCGGAGGAACGGTGTACGCAGTTGTCCCCGTGAGCATTTCCAAAGGCGTCTTCCAGTTCAGTAATTGAGAGGGCATCCTGTTGATGAGATAAGAGGCTGTCAAGACAGCCTGCCCCCATAAAATTTAGGGACATTCATAGCCAGCATCATTGTCCGAGCGACCTCCAGCAGGTGCCTATTCTTTCGTTCGGCAACACCATTTTGAGCCGGTGTATATGCACAAGAGGTTTGATGCAGTATACCATGAGAGGATAAATACGCAGCAAACCTCTTATGGGTATATTCCGTCCCATTATCCGACCGGAAACACTTAATACGAGCATTATACTGTGTCTTTACCCGTTGATGGAGGCTTTGAAATACCTCAAAAATATCACTTTTATTCTTCAGCAGGTAGACCCACGTTACGCGGGTAGAGCAGTCAATAAAAGTAACAAACCATCTATAACCGTTAACACCGTTTGTAGGACAAGGGCCCCACACATCGGAATGAATCATATCAAAAGCAGCAGAACATCGATGCCCAGAACTCACATAGGAGCTTCTGGTATGTTTTTCCAACTCACAAGCATCACAAACTAACAACTCTTTATTTGCTTTTTGATATAAGGACGGATACAGTCGACTAATAACGGGAAAAGAAGAATGTCCTACACGCTGATGGTGGAGGAGCAGCTCTGCTTCGACACTTCGACTTCGGACTTCCGGTTGTGCGTCTGCAACCAAAGATGCCAGTGCTCTATCCAGACCGTTCCTGTCCAAGTACCATAGACCCTTATGCCATGTGCCAGTGCCTAGTCGTCACCCCGTTCCCTTCTCCTGAAAAGTTACCTTAGGAATATCAAAGGAAACAATACAGTTTAGATCAAGGATAATGGCGCTAATGGATATAAGATTGACAGGAAAGGAAAGAGCATGTAAGACATTAGATAGAGTGATGGAAGGAGTGCAATCAACAGTGCCTTTACCCGTAACAGGCCTGGAGGTACCATCAGCAGTCTGAATGCTTTCTGGCGGCGTTAGAGTAGAGTATTCCCGGAACTCACTGCGGGACCCCGTGACATGGCAAGATGCCCCAGAGTCCATAATCCAAGCTGGCTGAGAGACAGATGCAAGAGCACGCGGAGGTATACCGGCACTGGTTTGGGAGAAGTAAGTGCAGTAATCTCCTGTAGTGGATGGCGTCCCAGGAATGACTTGTCGTTCACCAGAACCAAGCTTTGAGCCGCGCATCTTCTCGAGAACTTCTCTCTCAAATGGAGTGATGTCCGCCAGCTGATTGTCCCCACCTTCATCCGCCAAATGCGCCTTGTTGCCTCCAGAGTAAGTGTCCCTTCCACCACTGTAGCTGTCTCGACCACCTCGTCGTCCACCGCGACCACGGCTCCGACCATTCGAGGGAGTCCGTGTCGGTCTTGGACAAAAGCGGATGTAATGCCCTGTGTCACCACAGTTGTGACAAATGCCTCCCGTAGAAGGAGGCTGTATGAAAGTGGCAAGAGCAGATGTGTCAACTCCGGCCTGCTCCCCCTGGGAGATACCCTTGGTAGGCATCAGCTTCAACCGTGCTTCTTCTTGTGCCATGGCAGCTATGGCGTCTTCTAATGTCGGCAGCTGCGGTTGTGCGAGAAGTACATTCCTCCGTTGCTCAAATGCAGGGTTGAGCCCCTTCAAAAACTTCATCATCCGTTGCCGCGAGATATAATCCAGAAATTTTTGGAAATGTTTTGCAAAAGCCGGTTCAACCTGAGCATCCTCCATGCCAAGAGGATCATAATGGTCAAGATCAGACCAGTACTTCTTCAACAAGACAGCGTACTCAGAGATGGTACGATCGTCTTGGATTACCCGATCGAGCTCATCCTGCAGTTGGAAGACTCGCATGGGGTTACCCGAACCGGAGTACATGTCTTTCAACGTTCTCCAGATATCAGCAGCTCCCTCCATTGCTTCAACGTTACCCGACACTTGGTCGGTCAAAGAGGCTGTCAACCAACCAGCCACGACATTGTTGACAATGTCCCATACAGCAAACTCCTTCGAGGAGTGATCGACAGGGGCCTTGGTGTGGCCATCTACATAACCAACCAAGCTACGTCCCTTCAGCGTCCGCATCGCCTGCCGCGACCATTTCAAGTAGTTGGTCGTGCCTTCCAACTTCGTCTCCAGCTTGTCCAACTTCTCCATTTTGTACGGTGACGGATCCACAACAGTATGGGTCACGCGTGGGATTGCCTCCGGTAATCTCTTGGTCAGGAGATCCTCGACCAGGGCCTTCATTTCTTCTGCTGTCAACTTTCCATAGATGGAATCCATGACTTCTTCAACTGCAATCAGTGAGGTGTTGTTGTTTCCTGAGTCGTCTTCTTGTGAGTCGTCTTCGTCTTAGTCAGCTATCGGGAGGAAACAACAAAACGAGATCCCTCACTAATATGTCGTAGTGTATACGACCAACTAGAACTGCATCATGATAACGCGTTCGGACGGCTCAAGGATAACCAACGTAGTTGTGCCTCCTTGCATGAGACAAACCAGAGGTATACCAGCCGTGCAGAAACGATTGTAAAGACAACGTTTCTGAGATACGAAAATCTAAAGAGATTTCGTATTCGTAGTAGAACTTCTAAAAAGAAGGTACTGATTCTCGAGGCAACTACAGAGATCTTCTAAAGAGAAGGAAATCTATTTTTTTTTTTTGACGGCTAGGGTTAGGGTTAGGGTTTGGATGGGGCTGCTAGAGCTAGGGTTAGGATTTCCATTGCAAGAGAGGCTAGGGTTAGGAGGGGGGGGGAGGGGTCGGGGGGGGGGGGGGCGCTGCTGCTCGGGGTGGGGGGGGGGGCTGCTCGGGGGGGGGGGGGGGGGGGGTGCGCTGCTGCTCCGGGGGGGGTAGGGGAGGGTAGGGGGGGGGGTACTGCTCCGGGGGGGGGGGGGGGGGGGGATTCGGCTAAAATTTTTTTTTTTTTTTTTTTTTGTGGAGAGAGAGAGAGAGAGTTAGTTATGGCTCTGATACCATGTTGAAATGAGTCTAATTTCTCAGATAATATTATTGAGGGCTACTGCCTACTACTTATAGAGGGTCCAACCCCTCTTCATATTACATCTAACCGATGTGGGACTAAAGTCCCTTATTTACTCTCAACAGTTACTATGGTATGTTACAATTTCGCATCATCTTTTCCGCTAAAACATAAAAGTGTGATATTATTGTAACTCTGAACATGTACCTTTTCATCAGATCCAGCACTTCCAACCACATAACAACCCATTAGTTTAGCAAATTGCCCAACGAGTTGCCCGACAGCACCTGAGGCTGCTGATATAAAAACATATTCTCCTTTCTTCGGAGAAGAAATCTCATAAAATCCGACATAAGCTGTGAAACCTGGCATACCTGTGGGCACACAAAATGGAACTTGAGAAGTTATGCCAAGAATTTTATATTTCATAGGTGAGTAAAAATGAAAAAAAAAAATCTACAAAATGATTAGAGAAAGTGGCCCAAATATATATATATACGAAGGCACAAACGTAGTACCTCTCTTTGAGTTCATAATTAAAAGTAAAAAGAAGAAGAAGAGAAGCACTCAACAATACAAGGTGAGAAATTTGATGCATCGGAGTATTTGGCAATGAGGGTCCAAGTATTATATTGACAAACCAAATCCCCACATGACAGTCAATCTCAACAGTGTTTGTTAAGCTTACAAAAATCATAAAACTACCAATTCGAATAACCTCACTAGTTATGAAGTAGTGGAGCGATGACTAATGAAAGAAGAGAGAAACCTCGTGTGACCAGGTAAATGACGAAGTCGAATCTTGTCACTTCTATTCAAGGCAAGAGAAGTGAGGACAGTATCCCAAGGAATGGATACCGAGTACTCACATTTTGTCACACGAGAGTTGTACAATGAGTATTATTCATATGACAACTTTTATCCAGTTTGTCAATTACATATTACGTTTAACTATTTCAGCTATTTCTGGAAGTATCAACTATTACAAGGACAAGGTATGTCATTCTTGTTGGTGAAGACATGTACACCAGGAACAATTATAATGATAAATTTATGTGGTGTAGGATACAATTCTGTCTTGGCAGTTTGTAAAGCATATAAATTCATGATCCACACTTTTCAAAGTGATAAAATCTTATAACATCTATGAACGAAATATCTTGTTGTCTGACCTTTACTAACTCATCCATCGTAATATCTCCAATGCTAAAAATACCATTTGTTTTGGTATTACTAATTGGATAAGTTAGGAATGTAAAAATTAGAAGATCTTCAATGTATAGATTGTTTATAGCTAACTTTGAACAGATTGGATAGCCAACAGACCACCACATGAGAGCCAATCTAGGTAGATCCTAACCATTCATCTGAATCTACACATCGCAAAAACGACGAGGACGAAAAGGCAAAGTTCTTGGAAATTTGGTACATGTAGATACTAGATAACGAAAAAAAACATTTGGATCATCTATAACACCACTTTAAAAAGGAGTTTCCTGACACACACGTATAAACTTGGGATGGAGAGAACATCTATTGTTGAATGTCCGTGGTGCTCTTCATCGTATATGCAAGTATTCTCGGTGAACTTGTCTACAAAATTATATGAAATTGAAGATATATGTTCAAGCTTTAATTAGGTTTCATCAGTGGGATATACGGAAGAAGCAATTGTGCAGACTACTTAAAGTGAATTCTTAGTGATTGATTCAAGAGCTTGTTCCTTTGTCTAGGTAGACTAGTTGAATTTCTGAATACAAATCTATTCTACTATATAATGCCAAAACATAAGCTTCACCATGGAACTTTCCATTCCACAAATACCCTTGCATATCCATCTATTCTGATAAAAAAATCTATTATGTTAAGGATAGTTAGGTACTTACAAATCCTAAACCAAAATAAGAAAAATCTAAGTCTTTCTAAATCATCATGCAACATACTAATGGTGCTAATACCTTTAAAAAAACTCATGAAGCATTCCCAAAATAGCACATTTAATTAAGATGGTAATTAATGAATTCGGAATGTTAATGGTGCTAATGATGCATTCCTAATGAATGCATGCAACATGATATTGAATGCTAACCGTAAATGATGGACCATTCAAAAAATCCATAATCAATCCTAAAATAGCACATTTTAATTAAGTTGCTAATGACACATGCCTAAAAATACACGCATAATGTCTTATAGTCTTTCCAAAATAGCATACTAAATGATATACTTGCTAATGATGCATTCCTAAAATAACAAATTTAATTAAAATGCTACTTAATGTTATTTTAGGAATAACTCAATTTGCACCGTAAATGAGTACCGTTCAAAAAAGCTATAATGTATTCCTAAAAAAGCATATTTAGATAAGATGCTGATGAATGCATGCATAATTAGAATACATGTATAGTGCCTTAAGAGTATTTCAAAATTAGCATGCAGCAAATTATGCATGTAACATGCAAATTATCTATTCTACTATATAATTTCAAAACTTAGGCTTCACCGTGTTACTTTCCATTCCACAAATACCCTTGCATATCTATCTATTCTAATAAAAAGAAGTATTATGTTAATTGTAGTTAGGTACTTACAAATCCTAAATCAAAATAATAAAAATCTATTATGTCTTTTAGGCTTTCTAAATCAGCATGCAACATACTAATGATACTAATGAAGCACGTTTCAAAAAACTCATGATCCTCCCGTTCAGCCCCCTCTTTCTTCACCCGCTGGCGCCAACATATCTTGAAGATAGTATCTATTATGTCTTTTAGGCTTTCTAAATCAGCATGCAGCATACTAATGGTACTAATGAAGCACGTTTCAAAAAACTCATGATGCATTTTTAAAATGAGTCCATTTTTGTTCACCCTCCAATAAAAGATTGACATGTGCCAAATGCTTTCAACATAAACCACTTTGGAAGTGGTTTTGTAAACATTCAAAGTGATTGTGACTAAATGATTTGACACGTGTCAATATTTTATTATAGTGGGTGAACAAAAATGAACTCTTTTTAAAATAGCACATTTAATTAAGATGTTAATTAAGTGCTAATGACGCATTCCTAATGAATGCATGCAGCATGCTATTAAATGCTAACCGTAATGATGCATTTAATAGCATGCAGCATGGTATTATTAACTGCTAACCGTAATGATGCACCGTTCAAAAAAAATCCATAATGCATTCCTAAAATAGCATATTTAATTAAGTTGCTAATGAACGCATGCCTAAAAATACACGTATAGTGCCTTATAGTCTTTCTAAAATAGCATGCTACATGATATACTTGTTAATGATGCATTCCTAAAATAATAAATTTAATTAAGATGCTAATTCATGTTATTTTAGGAATAACTCAATTTGCACCGTAAATGATGCATCGTTCAAAAAAGCTATAATGTTCCTAAAATAGCATATTTAAATAAGATTCCTAAAATGTCCTTAACTTACCATATTTGATTAATTTGAAAAAATAATTAATAGTGTAATCATAATTATAATACAATTATCACTAATGTCCACTACCATCGTTAATACCCACTATCATAATAAATACTTAGTATCCATTATCATCTCTTCTTTCCACTATTAGTAGGTTTTACTTTATAAAACTATAACGGTATAAATACTAATTACTTACAAATATCTCAATTTCCATAAAAAAAAAAAAGAAAAAAAATTCACAAAAAAAATGTATTCCAAATATTTGACCTCACAAAAAAAAGTATTATAAAAGTTGATAAATTATAAAATATTTTCCTCAAATAATTGTAAGCAACTTATCATGCAACATCCTCCAATATTTTTTATTATATAATAAATTAGAAAATAATATACGTGCAAAGCACGTCGTGCACAATTCCTAGTTGCACAATAATGTGAATTGATGATGACTTCCTTTTTTCAACCAGAGTTTGTATAAATTATCATGCCAAAAGAGTGCTAGGATGACAGACCAGCATGGAATAGAGAGTTGTCGATAACGCACCCAGAAGCCCAGTATAGTAGGAAAGTGGAATGTCAGTATACTTGATCTTGAAAAGGCTTTCAGGTGAAGTTATGAGGCTGTACTCTTCCCATCCTGTCATACCCCACACGAAGTCCCCTACCTTAAAATTTGGATGATCAGAATGCAAAACTTTACCCACACCAAAACCAGTGATAACCTGTTCAGTAACAAGAGAAAATAGTTTTAAGTTCAGGAAAAAAAAAAACTAAGTAATCCCCAAATGACATAATACAATGCTAGTCAATGAAGGCTCAAAATCATGAGGCCGCATACCCATCACAAGCCACCACATAAACAAGAAAGAAATCAGTGAAGGTTACTTTATAAAAAGCATAACCTTGTAAATTGACTTAGTGGATGCAAAAGTTTCACACCTTCCCTTAAAAAAAACTAATACATCCAACTGTTTCACGTATGAAAATATTCTGCAGATTGAGCAGAGGAAGACCTTGGGACAACATTAATATAATATTGCCTCAAGTATCTGTATGATGGTGTCAGCTCCTTAGGCCATCTCCGATGGTGATTTCTAAAATTGGGTTTCTATCCTACGTGACATGGTACTTCAAGCAAATTTCTATCCTAGTTGTTAGAGTTTCTATATAAAAATTACACAAACAAAAAAATAGCCTACAATAGTTCTTCATTTCTATCACATGTGGCAACAAATGAAAGGATCACTCTAATGTCGTGGGACCAAATATTAATTGGGAGTTTATATGAGAGTTTATACATGTAGAACCCGCTCTCCATCGTACATCAATGCCACCTACGATAGAAATTGGGATATAAATTGTTAGCCCAATGATTATATCATGTTTTTGAATATGGCTAATCAATTAAGTTTAAAATATCGACATCACTAATATTCATATAATCACTATCATGTTGCTACTTAAACTTAGCATTGTCCTAATGTTCGCATTGTCCTAAATATTCTATATCATATTGCTAAATGTTCTATATCATATTGCTAAATGTTCTATATCATATTGCTATGCTTGTATCATATTATTCTGTTTGTCTAACATGTTCTTATAGACATGCAGTAAGCATGACCAAGTTTTATCAAACCAGGACATATGCAATAGAGAATTATTGATGGGCCAAAGACGGTGTTGGCGAAGCCCCCGAAAGGTATTCAGATTTGTTTATCTTTGGACGACCGCCATCAGTGAAAAAGACGCCTTCATGTCTACTCAAATATTTGAAGAAAGGCGTCATCAAAGGGCTCTTGGTTTTCCTATTTTATCAATGTATTTTTCATATTTATTGAGTCTAGGAATACGATGTACACTGCATCGTACTGGCAAATAGACTACCCAAGAAACGTTTTCAAAATACCTTTTTCATTTTGAAAACAAGCCCACTTATAAAAGTCCAAACTACTTCCTAACTGTCTGACTTTTCAAAAAGCCCAAAAACCAGTTTGCAAAAACCTAACAGAACCCTAGCAGAACTCGGCCCGAATTCGGCCAGAGTTCGGTTAGTGAACGTTGCTTTTTGAACTTGGTCTTCCTGCAGTTACGGATCCCAACGAGATTTTCTCATAGAGTTCTGCCCGAATTCTGTCCGAATTCTGTCAGAATTCTGCTTTTGGAAAAACTATAAATAGAGAAGGATTTCGATCATTTCAACTCACTCATTCACTTTCATATCTCTTCTCTATAAGCCTACTACTTCTTCCAAAGTATTCTGAGCTTTCATTTTCAAATCCCAAGCCAGTTACAATTCTCTAGTCGATTTGCCAGTGCGGTACTGTCTAGAAGTTTCAAGAGCGGTTGTAATCAGAGGCTTGATTGAAGGTACACACTTCACAATTGAAGTTGGTCGAGTACTTCGGATCAAAGCTCGCGTTGTAGAAGTTGCAAGAACTTCGGATGAAAACTTGTGGTAATTTTCCATAGTGGATTCAACTGAAAGCTAGAGTTCTTCCGACTGGACTAGTCCTCACAAGAGGAAACCAGTATACATCCTTGTATTTGCGTTTGCTCTCTACTCTCTACTTTTCATTTACATATATGTGATATAAATATTCTGTGATCTTGTTACTAACTTTTTTAATTAGTTAATTTCTGCTGCCTACTCTATTCACCCCCCCCCCCCCCCTCTAGAGTATTGCGCTTTACAACTCGTTCCTACAATCGGTCCTACAATTGGTATCAAAGCCAGTGCTACAACTAGAAAGAGGATGCTTGGTATATAGATATTGCTGCTCATACCAATTGCTCCTACAATTGGTATCAGAGCAAGTGCTCCTTATAGAGATATTATTGCTTATATCAATTGCTCCTTCAATTGGTATCCTAGCAAGAACTCTATTATTTGGCTTAACATCCTTCGAGCCGACCCTTATTATCAGAGCGGGTTATACAGGTAAAGCGAGGTAACATTGCTATTATATTCTTATTTATAACTGCTGTTACATAGATCATTATATCACATATGGCAAGTATGTACTTCACAACTGAAGAGCAATCCTCAAATAGACTCCCACTATTTGATGGAACAAACTATAGCTACTGGAAGACACGGATGAGCTTCTACCTGAAGTCTCTAGATTTTGACTTATGGTCAATTGTTGTCAATGGCTACAAAAAGCCTACTATCACTTCTATTCTCACATCCTCTATAATCAACAAGCCTTATTATAGTTACACGGAGGAAGAGAAGAAGTTAGCTAGCCTTGATGCAAAAGCTATGCATATTATTTATTGTGCTGTAGACACAAATGTATTCAATCTTATTACTACTTGCACAACATCTCATAAAATTTGGAAAGTTCTTGAAGCTACTTATGAGTGCAGGCATGAAAGCAAAGCTAGCAACTCCAGAGAGAAGGATAGTCTTCATAATGATGCAAATATGTACATGATGAAATTGGGATTTAAGGTATAACACAATCCCTTATACGAAGAAGAGCTTGTATGTGACAACTACAAGAAGATAGACCACATCCAAGAAGATTGTACTACTACAAGAAAGGAGAGTCACTACGAACAATCAAATGAAGGAAGATCATCGTCTCACAAGTACACTAGTACGAGCATATGGTGTGAAAGTGAAGCAAGAAATTCTGAAGAAGAAGAAGAAGAGAGACCTCATCAAGCTGCAAATTTATGCTCAATGGCATTATCTAACGAGGTACAAAATAATTCTTTTTCTGAAAATAGTGAATTTTCTCATGATGAGTTATCTGATGCTTTCAGTGATCTATTAGAAGAACACAAGAAAGTATTAGATAAGTACAAGCAAGCTAGAAAGGATATTCTATCCTACAAGCGTGAGAATGAAAAGCTTACTTGATGATTGAATGATGCTAGAGATACTTCTACTTCTGATAATTCTACTGAGATATCCACACTTGAGTTTAGATTGCATGAGGCACTTGATTGCATTGAGAAAAGCACTCAAGAAAATGCTAAGCTTAAGGAGGAATTAGAATCAGAAAAGAAAAAGTATTCTATTGCTTCATATAAAATTGATGCTCTTTCTGCTAAGTAAGATGAGATCTGTGCTAACTCTAAAAAGTTAGAGATTAGACTTGAAAAGCAGGTAGTACAACCTACGACTCAGTCTAACACAAGACACTTAGCACATCACAAAGTCACACACGACAGATCATCTGGAAAGGAAGCAAGCAAAGCTAAAGCTTCACACAATCATGCTTTCTATTACAAGTATCCACGAAGATCATACCACACCACTGCACGTTCTCATACTGCTGCACATAGTACTAATGTTAATTCTTTCTGTCATTATTGTGGTTTGAATAGACATGTTTCTAATCATTGTCAGATTAGAAAACTTGTTGATATGAACTTGTGCAAATGGGTTCCCAAAGCTAACAAATGTGGATCCAAGTATTGGATACCAAAGTCTTCACCTAATATTGCAGGTGAAGCTTCTCATATCAAATAGAACCATGGAGCATGTTAGTGATTGCAAAGCTACAAAGGTCATCTTCCAAGCAATTGCACCAACATAAGTGTGGTCACTAAAACCACTTCGGTAACATGCTTACTAAATAGTTTTTAATATTTAGCATGTTCTTATTGATTTATTTCTATTAGATCTCATTGATGTCTTTTAAATTGTTTATTGTTTGAATCAATGTGAGACATAATCCTAGCTTGACTAGCTGTTTAGTTCACACTATATAGTGTTTATTTTCCAATAGTGTGACACATTTATCCATGTATGCTTTTTTACTTTTAGTTTTATTCTTGAAGCATGCATACCACTCTAGTCTATAGGAGCTTTTGTTTTTGGTTAATATGCTTTTGACTCTTCGCCTTGAATTTTTTTTAATGGCCACTTCTTACCGATTTGTCTTTAACATGTCATATTTACTTTGATTGGTATTTTGTGAGTATGTATGTTTAGCACAATTCTTTTATTTACTTGAAAAGTATATACATATATTTTTATGTTAACCTTGTGCTTGCATAATATATTCACTATTGATTCTCATATTTTATTTTAATTAACTTCTTATGAATCAATTACATCTTTGTCTGATAAAGTTTATTTATGCATGTTTTTGATCTTGTGATATTTTTTATGCTTATTAAGGATACATGAATAATTCATTTTATTTATATATTGCTCATGTTTCTTATATTTTTGTATAAATATCTTTGTAGAAAATAATAGTTGGGATGATTTTATTGATGGACTACTTCACTACTTATAGGGAGTCTAGCTCCTCTACATACTACAAATTCCGATGTGGGACTAAAAGTCCCTTATTGATTCTCAACACTCCCCCTCAAGATGGGCGATAGATATTAATCATCCCCATCTTGTTACATAGCTTTGACAGACTCGATGAACTAAGACCCTTAGTCAGACAGTCTGCCACTTGTTCTTCTGAGCGAACATAGTCAATCTTCAGTATCCCTTGTTCCAGCTTTTCCTTGATGAAGAATCGATCGATCTCGATGTGCTTCGTTCTGTCGTGCTGAACCGGATTGTTCGCTATACTTATCGCAGCTTGACTATCGCTCCGAAGGTGCAATGGTGTCCCCTTGTCTAGCTTCAACTCTGTCAGCAGCGCCTTTACCCATAGCAATTCTGATACTCCTAGAGCCATTGCTCTGTATTCTGCTTCAGCTGTCGACCGTGCTACCACTGACTGTTTCTTGCTTCTCCATGAAACCAGGTTTCCTCCTACAAAAA
The DNA here is from genome assembly GCA_029216955.1 of Iris pallida. NCBI lineage: Eukaryota > Viridiplantae > Streptophyta > Magnoliopsida > Asparagales > Iridaceae > Iris > Iris pallida. The sequence goes on from JANAVB010008599.1 coordinate 21,832,074, forward strand.
CACAGTTCCCTGTGGTAGACCTTCTGTCGTCTATGCAGCTTGCCCAGTCTGCATCGCAGTATCCCTCAACATCTGTGCATCCATTCTTCTTGAACCACAGTCCTTTTCCCGGCGTCCCTTTCAGATATCTTAGGATCTGAAATACTGCATCCATATGACCCGTTCTTGGATCATGCATATAGCGGCTTACAACACTTACTGCAAATGAGATATCAGGGCGAGTATGCCCTAGATAAATCAGTCTGCCTACTAGCCTTTGATACCTTTCGCGATCAACAGGCTCTCCTGCTTCTGCTCCCATCTTGCACTTCTGGTCAATTGGAGTGACTGCTGCTCGGCATCCCAGCATTCCTGTCTCCTTCAGCAGATCTAGTGCATATTTCCTTTGTGAGAGAACAATTCCTTGTTCACCATTACACACCTCGATACCCAAAAAGTATCTCATCTCTCCCAGGTCCTTCACCTCAAACTCTTTGGCGAGTTTCGTCTTCAGCTTAGTGATCTCATCAGCATCATCACCTGTGATTACTATATCATCCACATATACAGCAAGTATAGTTATGTGGCCTCTTGCATGCTGGAGGAAGACTGTGTGATCTGCATTTGTCTGATGGTACCCCATGCCAGTGACAGCCTTTCTGAATCTGTCAAACCAGGCTCGAGGAGATTGCTTCAGCCCGTACAGCGACTTCTTCAGTTTGCATACTTTTCCATGTGACGTTCCTTCACCTGAATCTGACACAAAGTAGCACCCCGGAGGAGTCTCCATGTAAACTTCTTCTTGTAGGTCTCCATGAAGAAATGCGTTCTTTACGTCTAACTGGTGTAGCTTCCACCCATAGTTTGCTGCAATGGAGACCAGCGTTCTTACGGTACTCATCTTCGCTACTGGGACAAAAGTCTCATCATAGTCGATGCCATATGTCTGGGTATAGCCTTTTGCAACCAGTCTCGCCTTGTACCGCTCAACTTTTCCTTCTGGTGTTTCCTTCACTGTGTACACCCATTTGCATCCCACAGCTTTCTTCCCTTCAGGTAATGGTACCAGCTCCCATGTCTTATTTTTCTCTAGTGCCCCAAGTTCTTCCATTATTGCAGCTTTCCATCTTGGGTCCTTCTTTGCTTCCTGCCAATTCTTAGGTAAAGAAGTGGAGTCTAACGAAGTGAGGAAGGCTTGATAAGTCGGAGAGATATTAGAATAAGACAAGTAGTTGGCGATATCATGTTCATAATCTTGAAAACGAATAGGAGCCTTTCCCGCATTAATGCGAGAAGACCTCCTTAAGGGAGCAATGGGTGGTGGAGAAAGCATACCATCTGAGTCGGAGAGACCCGCTTCCGAATCCGAGTGATCCGGTACGGGAGTAACATCTTCAGGAGTTGGGACAGGAGTAGACGAGGGACTTGGCACATTTGGCACAGGGCACGACACAGTACTGGATGTCTGCTGTCTTCTTCTGTAAACTTGGAGCTCTTTTTCCCTTGTCTGCTTCTCCCCCTGCGTAATGTACGTATTGTCTTCTTCATCCTCCGTATCAGTATCAGTGATGCTGTCTCCCCCTTTCTGCCAGTTTGTCACGACAGGACAAGGTACCGATCCGACAACGACGTTTGGGCGTACTACCTCCCCCTCACGTCTAACACCCGCTGTGTGAGGCGTGTTCCCAAACGCAGAACCTTCGTCCGAACCATAATAAGGTTCCAGCTCTCTGAATGTAACGTCCATGCTTACAAACAGCTTCCGTTCAACCGGGCTCCAGCATACGTAACCCTTCTGTGTCCCGGTGTACCCAACAAAGACACACTTAAGTGCTCGAGGATCCAGCTTATCAACACCAGGCCTGTTATCGTGGACGAAACATACGCAACCAAATACTTTCGGAGGAACGGTGTACGCAGTTGTCCCCGTGAGCATTTCCAAAGGGGTCTTCCAGTCCAGTAATTGAGAGGGCATCCTGTTGATGAGATAAGAGGCTGTCAAGACAGCCTGCCCCCACAAAAATTTAGGGACATTCATAGCCAGCATCATTGTCCGAGCCACCTCCAGCAGGTGCCTATTCTTTCGCTCGGCAACACCATTTTGAGCCGGTGTATAAGCACAAGAGGTTTGATGCAGTATACCATGAGAGGATAAATACGCAGCAAACCTCTTATGGGTATATTCCGTCCCATTATCCGACCGGAAACACTTAACACGAGCATTATACTGTGTCCGCACCTGTTGATGGAAGCTTTGAAATGCCTCGAAAACATCACTTTTATTCTTCAGCAGGTAGACCCACGTTACGCGGGTAGAGCAGTCAATAAAAGTAACAAACCATCTATAACCGTTAACACCGTTTGTAGGACAAGGGCTCCACACATCGGAATGAATCATATCAAAAGCAGCAGAACATCGATGCCCAGAATGCACATAAGAGCTTCTGGTATGTTTCCCCAACTCACAAGAATCACAAACTAACAACTCTTTATTTGCTTTTTGATATAATGACGGATACAATCGACCAATAACGGGAAAAGAAGAATGCCCTACACGTCGATGTTGGAGGAGCAGCTCGGCTTCGACACTTCGACTTCGGACTTCCGGTTGGGCGTCTGCAACCAAAGATGCCAGTGCTCTATCCAGACCGGTCCCGTCCAAGTACCATAGACCCTTATGCCATGTGCCAGTGCCTAGTCGTCTCCCCGTTCCCTTCTCCTGAAAAGTTACCTTAGGAATATCAAAGGAAACAATACAGTTTAGATCAAGGATAATGGCGCTAATGGAAATAAGATTGACAGGAAAAGAAGGAGCATGTAAAACATTAGATAGAGTGATGGAAGGAGTGCAATCAACAGTGCCTTTACCCGTAACCGGCCTGTAGGTACTATCAGCAGTCTGAATGCTTTCTGGCGGCGTTAGAGTAGAGTATTCCCGAAACTCTCCTCGGGACCCCGTGACATGGCAAGATGTTCCAGAGTCCATAATCCAAGCTGGCTGAAAGACAGATGCAAGAGCACGCGGAGGTATTCCGGCACTGGTTTGGGAGAAGTACAGTAATCTCCTGTAGCGGACGACGTCCCAGGAATGACTTGTCTTTCACCAGAACCAAGCTTTGAGCCGCGCATCTTCTCGAGAACTTCCCTCTCAAAAGGAGTGATGTCCGCCAGCTGATTGTCCCCACCTTCATCCGCCAGATGCGCCTTATTGCCTCCAGAGTAACTGCCCCGTCCACCACCGTAGCTGCCTCGACCACCTCGTCGTCCACCGCGACCACGACCCCGTCCATTCGAGGGAGTCCGTGTCGGTTTTGGGCAAAAGCGGATGTAATGTCCCGCGTCACCACAGTTGTGGCAAACGCCTCCCGTAGAAGGAGGCTGTGTGAAAGTGGCAAGAGCAGATGTGTCAACTCCGGCCTGCTCCCCCTGGGAGAGACCCTTGGTAGGCATCAGCTTCAACCGTGCTTCTTCTTGTGCCATGGCAGCTATGGCGTCTTCTAATGTCGGCAGCGTCGGTTGTGCGAGAAGTACATTCCGCCGTTGCTCAAACGCTGGGTTGAGCCCCTTCAAAAACTTCATCATCCGTTGCCGCGAGATATAATCCAGAAATTTCTGGAAATATTTTGCAAAAGTCGGTTCAACCTGAGCATCTTCCATGCCAAGAGGATCATAATGGTCAAGATCAGACCAGTACTTCTTCAACAAGGCAGCGTACTCAGAGATAGTACGATCGTCTTGGAATACCCTATCGAGCTCATCCTGCAGTTGGAAGACTCGCATGGGGTTTCCCGAACCGGAGTACATGTCTTTCAACGTTCTCCAGATATCAGCAGCTCCCTCCATTGCTTCAACGTTACCCGACACTTGGTCGGTCAAAGAGGCTGTCAACCAACCAGCCACGACATTGTTGACAATGTCCCATACAGCAAACTCCTTCGAGGAGTGATCGACAGGGGCCTTGGTGGTGCCATCGACATAACCAACCAAGCCACGTCCCTTCAGCGTCCGCATCGCCTGCCGCGACCATTTCAAGTAGTTGGTCGTGCCTTCCAACTTCGTCTCCAGCTTGTCCAACTTCCCCATTTTGTACGTTGACGGATCTACATCAGTATGGGTCACGCGTGGGGTCGCCTCCGGTAATCTCTTGGTCAGGAGATCCTCAACCAGGGCCTTCATTTCTGCTGCTGTCAACTTCTCATAGATGGAATCCATGACTTCTGCAACTGCAATCAGTGAGGTGTTGTTTCCGGAGTCGTCTTCTGTGGAGTCGTCTTCGTCTTAGTCAGCTACCGGGGGGAAACAACAAAACGAGATCCCTCACTGATATGTCGTAGGTTATACGACCAACTAGAACCGCGTCATGATAACGCGTTCGGACGGCTCAAGGATAACCAACATAGTTGTGCCTCCTTGCATGAGACAAACCAGAGGTATACCAGCCGTACAGAAACGATTGTAAAGACAACGTTTCTGAGATACGAAGATCTAAATAGATTTCGTATTCGTAGCAGAGCTTCAAAAAAGAAGGTACTAATTCTCGAAGGCAACTACAGAGATCTTCTAAAGAGAAGGAACTCTGATTCTCGAGGCAACTACAGAGATCTTCTAAAGAGAAGAAATCTGTTTTTTTTTTTTTTGGAAACAGCAAAAGAAAATCCTAAAAAGGGTGTTGTAGCAGCAGTAAAGGGACGGGTTGGGGGGGGGGGGGGGGGGCGGGGGGGGGGGGGCGGCGCTGGAGGGGGGGAAGGGGGGCCGGCGGGTCAGCGAGGGGGGGGGGGGGCGCGGGTCAGCGGGCGGGGGGGAAGGGGGCGCAGGTCGGGGGGGGGCTGCTCAGGGGGGGAGAAGGGGGGTCGGGGGGGCTGCTAGGGGGGGGGAAGGGGGGTCGGGGGGGGCTGCTCCGGGAGGGGGGCTAAAAATTTTTTTTTTTTTTTTTGCGTGGAGAGAGAGAGAGTTATGGCTCTGATACCATGTAGAAAATAATAGTTGGGATGATTTTATTGATGGACTACTTCACTACTTATAGGGAGTCTAGCTCCTCTACATACTACAAATTCCGATGTGGGACTAAAAGTCCCTTATTGATTCTCAACAATCTTTATGGGGATATATGAGTTAAGTTCAAGTTCTATATTATATTATTTTGAAAAGTAGTTTCAAACTTGTACTTATCTCATACTTAAGCTATTTATTACTTTGAACAAATTTATGTTCTTATCTTTATTAGCTTCTTCCTTAAAGCCTCTTTTAACGAAGTATGTTTTTCTTGGCTTTTTGGTTGACATTTTAGATACATGACTCTTATTGAAATAATTTTTTTTCAATATCTTGATCTTGATAAACTATTATCTGGGTATTTACTTTTAGGGATTCTGGATTTCGACGACGTTCGATGATACTGCATATATTCTTTTGAATCTAAGTTCTTAAGAGTAGAAATCATTTTGGGAACAAGCCGAAAGGGTCCTTCTGTCATACAGGTGTAAATAGCCTGAAGCGACACGGTGCACTAGTCTTCGGACTACCGCTAGCTGGGAACCGGCCCCTACAGCTAACCCGAAGTGATCAATACTTTATAGACTTAAGATTTATTAAGATGTACTTGCAACTATCGTCTAGTTCTGGATCCAAGGTACTGAACCCAGTCTACTAGGTTCCAGAATACATCAACGTATCTAGCCCTACATTTTGATTTACAAATATTTTTATATTTTATTGTTACCCAATGATTTTGTAGCATATATGGATAAATGTAATTGATACATCTTATACTATATGCTACATTGTTCTAAAATTTTTAAGTCCATAGAATATAAATTTTTTTCATATTGCACTAATTCTTCTTAAATCCTCGGTTATTAAAGAAGAGATTTATTTTGGGTACAAGCCTACAAAGGGTCTGTCTGTCACCACGACTACGGTCGAAGCGAAACGGTACTTAAGTGTTCCCCGGTGAACCTCCGTTAGCTGGGACAGTACCTCTACAGCTAACCCAAGATTGATCAACGCTTTATAAACCAAAGATTTATTGAGATCTAGTTGCAATTATTATCTGATGGATTTTTGAATTTTAGATTTGATGGATAATATTCTCTTTATATTTTCACAAAAGGTAGCATATGTTGATCTATCTTGTCGATTGTGAGATTCTATAGCATAGATCAATTTATGTCATCTTTTGACTTATACGATTATTCATCATGCTAATTTGAAATATCTTTTGATTGTTTTATTTTTAAATGTTCTTTTAATGGATATTTCTTCTTTTGTCTAAAGATGATTGTTTTTCGTATTCGTGACTACTCATTGAATATTATGGTATTGTGATTTCATCTTTAGCTTGTGTAATATTCGTAATACTCATGTTTTTGAGCTTTATATCATTATCTTCTTATTCAAGTTACTTACTGTCTATAACAGTAATTCTTTGCGGGGAGAAGTCAAGCAAATTGAATATCTCTCTCAAAGCGTTTCTTCTCTTTAAACCTTACGGTTGTCAGGTGGACACCGTGCTAAGGCTTTAAAAGGGAAGAAATAAACTTTGATAAGAAGACCTAATATTTTTGGATTAATTTTCTACTTCTGAAAATATGTCTCTTAATTTTATTTTAAAATTTTGTCAATATTATTATTTTGGGATATAGCCATGTAAAGGTGGAGCAGTTAATTATTTCAAATCAATTATCCCCTTGATATGCCATATATCTAGAATACATTTTTCTTTGAACATCTACCTAGTTATGTTTATTTGTTCAAATGGATTTATTTATGATTTATGGATTCTTTTATTGAAATTTTTGTGATTCGAATCATCAGCTTTCAGTCTGAGGACTAAATGGACGCATTCGAACATTTACCAAGATAGTTTTTCGTAATAAATTCCACATTTTTGAAATACCTTTTTGATTTCTTTTTGATTTATTGAATCTGTCTCGTACTCAAATGTTATTATTAAAGACAGCTTTCAAAAATCTTTTACTTACATGAAATGATTTGTGTTATATTTTTTATTGAAGACATATTTTCTTCATCTTTAAGCATTTATTTATTGGATATTTATTTTTCTTGCATAAAGATGATATTTGTTTTGAGTTTGGAATTTTATATGCATTTGATCAAAGGAAAAAAAAAGATGCATATTTTGGATATTCCTTAGATCTTGTGATTATTTATTTTATATATTTTATGCATATAAATTATTTTTTAACTATATACGCATATTTTAAGGGGGAGCAAATTAATTGTTTCAATTCTTTTATGCCCTTAATATGTGGTATACCTAGATCATCATGGACATATATTATTTTACTTAAAATATCTTGTTGAGTTATTCATGATATTTGGATTTATATTGGTTTTATGAAAGAATATATATTATTTTTAATTATCTCATTTTATTCGAGTTTCTAAAAGTTATCTTGCCAAATATATTTAATTTTCCTTTTGAGTTTAAAATTACTTTTGGCATTTTTTTGAGGTTTTATCTCAAAGTTCATGATTATCTTATTTAGACTGATCATACTTTGTAGGGGAGCATTCAAGTCGACTGAATTTCTCCTTCTCAAGTATTTTGTCTTCATTACCTTCATGTTTATCTAATGGATATACATATATCATGCTAAGGTAATTGAATTCAAATGCATGAACTTTGATATTGATTTTGTATAGATTATAGTATACGTATTTTGATCTCTTTTCGATGATTATACTCTTTATGGAATTGATTCACTAATTTGTATGGGCAAATTATGAATCATATTTTTTTGTGATCATTGTTAAAAGTCACATTATATTTTTGATTTTTTTTTATACTAGATTTGCGAATTTCTATTCCTCATGATTTATTTATGACCAATGATTGATTTCTACTATATTGCTATTTTTTTGTCTTTTCAAAACTACAGTTTTATTTATTCAACAAAATGAGTTTTGAATGTTTTTTTTTTTTTGGATTTCTAGTTGGTAAACTATATATTGATTGATTTCAATGTTTTTAAGTTCAACCAACTATTTTTGACAAATTTTTCTACTATAGTTGTGCAATTTTCAACACTTGTCGTTACACTGTTCTCCTAATCCTTGATCATGATTATTTTTGCTTTCCTCCTTTACTTATGCTTAGGTTCATTTTAGCTCTAATTACGGGGAAGCTTATTTTTGATCATGTCAAAGGGGGAGAAATAAGTTTAAGTCAGCACACAATAATCTAGTATTATGTGTTTATTAGTGATACATGCATCTATTGTATATATATTAAACTTAAAGGATTTGTCATAATCAGAAAGGGAAAGATTGTTAGCCCAATGATTATATCATGTTTTTGAATATGGCTAATCAATTAAGTTTAAAATATCGACATCACTAATATTCATATAATCACTATCATGTTGCTACTTAAACTTAGCATTGTCCTAATGTTCGCATTGTCCTAAATGTTCTATATCATATTGCTAAATGTTCTATATCATATTGCTAAATGTTCTACATCATATTGCTATACTTGTATCATATTATTTTGTTTGTCTAACATGTTCTTATAGACATGCAGTAAGCATGATCAAGTTTTATCAAACCAGGACATATGCAATAGAGAATTATTGATGGGCCAAAGACGGTGTTGGCGAAGTCCCCGAAAGGTATTCAGATTTTCAGATCTGTTTATCTTTGGACGACCGCCGTCAGTGAAAAAGGCGTCTTCATGTCTGCTCAAATATTTGAAGAAAGGCGTCATCAAAGGGCTCTTGGTTTTCCTATTTTATCAATGTATTTTTCATATTTATTGAGTTAGGAATACGATGTACACTGCACCGTACTGGCAAATAGGCTACCCAAGAAACGTTTTCAAAATACCCTTTTCATTTTGAAAACAAGCCCACTTACAAAAGCCCAAACTACTTCCTAACTGTCTGACTTTTCAAAATGCCCAAAAACCAGTTTGCAAAAACCTAACAGAACCCTAGCAGAACTCGGCCCGAATTCGGCCAGAGTTCGGCCAGAGTTCGGTCAGTGAACGTTGCTTTTTGAACTTGGTCTTCCTGCAGTTACGGATCCCAACGAGATTTTCTCATAGAGTTCTGCCCGAATTCTGTCAGAATTCTGCCTTTGAAAAAGCTATAAATAGAGAAGGATTTCGATCATTTCAACTCACTCATTCACTTTCATATCTCTTCTCTATAAGCCTACTACTTCTTCCAAAGTATTCTGAACTTTCATTTTCAAATTCCAAGCCAATTACAATCCTCTAGTCGATCTGCCAGTGCGGTACAGTATAGAAGTTTCAAGAGCGGTTGTAATCAGAGGCTTGATTAAAGGTACACACTTCACAATTGAAGTTGGTCGAGTACTTCGGATCAAAGCTCGCGTTGTAGAAGTTGCAAGAACTTCGGATGAAAACTTGTGGTGATTTTCCATAGTGGATTCAACTGGAAGCTAGAGTTCTTCCGACTGGACTAGTCCTCACAAGAGGGAAACCAGTATACATCCTTGTGTTTGCGTTTGCTCTCTACTCTCTACTTTTCATTTACATATCTGTGATATATATATTCTGTGATCTTGTTACTAACTTTTTTAATTAGTTAATTTCCGCTGCCTACTCTATTCACCCCCCCTCTAGAGTATTGCGCTTTACAACTCGTTCCTACAATCGGTCCTATATAAATTTCCATGGAGGTGCTTTTTTCTTCTAAAGTTGGTTTCTACCGTAGAAATATGGGAGAGAAAAACACCCATTGGAGATGGCCTTACAGTATGGTTATATAACACACATATATATATAAAATATATATCCCTCTTCTTATACGTGAAACCAATTTCTTAGTGAGGGTCTGCTTGGCAATTATAGGGGTAGGGGTTATAAGGTGTTTTGTATCGGTTATGAACGGTTATGAGGGGTCGAGTTTTGGATTGTTTTTAAGTAGTGGCTTTTAAACCAGGCCAATATGCTTGGTAATTCACTAATGAGTGACTCTGAATTTTTTTACATGGATAAATTTAAATAGGAAAGGATATAAGTAGTCATAATTATATATATTTTTTGTGTGGATATAAATGAAATAAAATAATAAAGCTGCTCAAAATCCACCGAAATTACATTACACCGGTTTTTTTTTTTTTTTTTTTTTTTTTTTTTTTAGATTTTGAGCCGACCAAACCCCGTGCCTCAAATAAATTAACAAGCAAAAGTTTTCATAAACATTCGGTTCAAAAACACCCTATAACCGGTGAAAATACAGTTATCGAGCAAACCTTTCTTGCGGTAGAAGTAGAAATATAGGTATGTTTTTCTTCTTAAATTTCTTTCTCTTTAAAAAAAGTAAATTTTTAAATAGAGAAAGATTTATTTATTTTCTCAAAAATAGAGAGTTGCAAGGGTCTGATGATCTTCAAATAAACAATTCCGCAATAGAAACTCCTAAGTATCAACAGACTCGTACGTACCGATCCTGGGACGAAGTCAGGGACGTAGCTGGGCTCGTCGTGCTTGGACATGCGGGAGCGCATGTAGGGGTCGCAGGAGAGGTAGAGATTCTTCAGCACAACACCACCCCCACCCCCCTCCGGAGGAACCTTGAATCCTTCCCCATCGGTCACCACTTCCATGTCCGTCTCTCTCGGGAACCCGGTCACATAGTTCTTCAGAACCACCTTCTTGTTGCTCTTCACTTCACCACCCATCTTCCTCTTTCTTTCTTTTTCTTTTTCTTTTTCTTTTTTTCCTCTCTCTCTCTCTCTCTCGTGCTAGTCTAGGGAAGGAACGGGGGGTTTATGTAGGTTGGAGTGGAGGAGAGAGGAATGTTCTGGACGACTCTGAATGGTACTAGCCGTGAGAAAATGAGCATACAGCAAATATGATCTAAATCGAGTGGAGATGGAGGAGCCACGTACGCTTACATTTAGATGCGCGGTTCTCAATTTTTTTTTTTTTTTGAATCAGTCAAATTCATATTAAGAAAGTTATTCTAAAAAGTTACTCTCAGAGGAAGGCAAATTATAAGGACACAGTCTTTTTTACTCGGGGCTGTCCAAGTGACTGTTTTCCATTATTTACAAGTTTGCCACTGAAAAAATTACTCAGGGCTATCCAAGTAGTAAGTATAAAAGATAAGTGTTATAATTTTTGTTTTCTTCCTCTCTCTCTCCATTCCTCACAAGAAGAAAAGAAGAAGAAGAACAAGAAGAAGAAAAAAAAAAAAACAAGAACATCAATTTTTGCAAACCTAGTTTATTTTGATTTTTTGCTCTCTTCTAATTTCTCAGATCTCTTCTCCAAACCCTATTTTATTTTATTTTCTTCTTGTTTGGGCATTATGGATGAAACCCTAGTTGTAGAAGAAATTGGGTTATCAAATCTATCAAATCTATTAATCTATTAGTCTATTAACCAATTTTTCTTTATTAATAGAAGAATTATGCATGAAATCCTAGTTTTAGAAGAAAACTATGGAAGAAATCCTAGTTGTAGAATAATTGGATTCATATCAGGACTGCCACAATTTCTGACAGTCCTAAAAGTATTGAGGCCTGCCAGAAATTGTGGCAGTCTTGAAATAGACTCGATGTACAATAGGACTGCCACAATTTCTGGCAGTCCTAGAAGTAATGAGGACTGCCAGAAATTGTGGCAGTCTTGAAATAGACTCGATGTATAACAGGACTGCCACAATTTCTGGCAGTCCTAGAAGTAATAAGAACTGCCAGGAATTGTGGCCGTCCTGAAAGGGACATGCTCTACAACAGAACTGCCACAATTTCTGGCAGTCCTAGACATATTGAGGACTGCCTGAAATTGTGGCAGTCCTGAAAGATACTTGCTGTACAGCAAGTTCCTTTCAGGACTGCCACAATTTCTGGCAGTCCTAAAGTCGACATTCCCGAATGAAAAAAACATGTTATGGTTTATTTTAATCTTGATAATAGAGTGAAATATGTATTTTAGGATTTATTTCCATGCATTCTTTGTGAGGAAAGAAATATTTAACCTTTATTTCCATACATTTTAGGATTTATTTAATTTTTTGGGTGCCATCGAAATTGGGAAAGAGAAGAAACTAGGGTTTTGATGGAGATGGTGATGATGGAAATGGTGGAGAAGAAGATGATGATGATGATGATGAGAAAAAAATTAGGGTTTTGATGAAGATGTTAGAATGGAAATGGTGGAGAAGAAGAAGATGGATAGAAGAAGAAGAAAACTAGGGTTTGTGAAGAGAGAGAGTGAAATTTAGAAATGAGAGTGGTTTTTTGGGTTTGGGGGGTTGTGGGCTTTGGACAGCCCCATGAGTGGAATATTTGGATAGCCCTAGTAAAAGTTCCTCCCAACCTGGCTAGCCCTAATCCTGGCTAGCCCCGAGTAAAAAAGGCTGTGCCCTTATAATTTGCCCAGAGGAATTATGATCAAAAAATTTATTCTTATTTGTTATTAGTAACCAATGCGTGAACAAAGACTATCGAAAAATATTTTACATTATGTTATATTGGATTAAACTCAACCCATGAAACTTTGTACAGTATTGTATATTATTTTAGACTAAGTGTTTAATATTAATTATTTATAAAGGCACATCAAAAGTTGATCGGGACTAACCCAAAGCTAACTTTAATTTATTTACAAGTTTGTTATTGAAAAAATCATTCAGGACTAGCCCGAATGTAAGTATCTAAGTCAACATTTTTTTTTTGCTCTCTTCTCATTCCTCAAAAGAAAAAGAAGTTCCTCACAAAAACAAAAAGAATAAGAAGTTCCTCACAAAAACAAAAAGAATAAGAAGAACAAGAACAAGAACGAGAACAATAACAAGAACAAGAACAAGAACAAGAACAAGAAGAACATCTTCCAAATCCTAGTTTATTTTATTTTTTTTGCTCTTTTCTAATTTCTCAGTTCTCTTTCTCCAAACCCTAGTTTATTTTCTTTCTTCTTGTTTGGACATTATGGATCAAATCCTAGTTGTAGAAGAAATTGGGTTATCAAATATATTAATCTATTAACTATTTTTTTTTATTAATAGAAAAAATTATGGAAGTTGTAGAAAAAATTATGGATGAAATCCTAGTTGTAGAAGAAATGGGTCCATATCAGGACTGCCACAAATTCTGGCAGTCCGAGAAGTATTAAGGACTGCCAGAAATTGTGTCAGTCCTGAAATGGACTTGATATACAACATGACTGCCACAATTGCTGGCAGTCCTAGAAGTATTGAGGACTGCCATGAATAGAGACAGTCCTGAAAGGGACTTGCTCTACAGCAGGACTGCCACAATTTCTGGCAGTCCGAGAAGTATTAAGGACTGCCAGAAATTGTGTCAGTCCGAAAATGGACTTGATGTACAACATGACTGTCACAATTGCTGGCAGTCCTAGAAGTATTGAGGACTGCCATGAATTGTGACAGTCCTGAAAGTGACTTGCTCTACAGCAGGACTGCCACAATTGCTGGCAGTCCTAGAAGTATTGAGGACTGCCAGGAATTGTAGCAGTCCTGAAAGGGACTTTATCACGCCCCAGAATCAGAATACTGGAAAGCGGGGGCAGACATAGCCAGCTACGTATATTGAAGTGCAACCCACCTCGCTATACGGTCACGGCTGTCTAGATACATGAGGGTTTACTACAAGCCAACAGTCTCCTATGGTCATGAACAAGCCTAGTGTCTCAATCACAAACAAGTAAGTAAATGTTACAAGATGTTAGATCACCAAATATACAATAGTAAGGCGTCCCAAACATTACATATTCAGTTGATCATGAAGCCAGTCGTTACAAAATATTAGGACTAGCAAGAGTTTAGTCATACATGATCAACCCTAGGATCTGTCAATCATGTTACAGCCCGTAGGCAGACAGTAAGTAAGTGCAATCGAGCTAAACAGGTGCTCGTCGGCTAAACGCCTTAAAAGAATATTTTTACAATATAGTGGGAGAGCCAAAAATAACCCACTCGTTGCCCTAGTTACGTCTAGTCGCCACCATCGGGCTGGAAAGTCGGTAGATCCTCTGGAGCTGCTCCAAAATCTGGCCATACAAAACCAGCTGGGTCAGATCCCAGAAAGAGCAAGTGCCACAAAGAAAGCTTCACTTAGGAACTAAAACCAGCAATCAGCACAATAGTAATAAGGTAGTAAATAAGACAGGAGTTAAGAAAAACATCACAGGATGATATACGATGAGATAACCATGGAACTATTCAGATAGCCAGGTTACAACCCGTAAACCAAACAAGGACCGGGGTTGTAACCTTTCGTCTGAACCGAAATTGGAATTCTCACCATTTATCAGTAAAATAAATACAGGCATTCAGGTCATGCAGTAATCTGGAACAGAATCAGGACAAGACTAGACTGGTTAGACTCCATCCAATCATTTCACGGCCAAGAAAGAATTACGGCTTGATACTTTAACTAACTAGGGTTGTCACAAGCCTAATTACTAACAAGATGCAGTGAGATTATTCTATAGCCACAAGCCCTGCAGACCATCCAGGTTACCCAGGTTGAAAGATTATGGTTGAATTCAGGTGGGTATATCGTCCAGGAAACGTATGTACCATTAGGTAGCTTGAAGGGTGCAACACATGACAGTGTGCTGGAAATGTGCCCTACTCGACGGCAGGCTACAGATTCCAGGCGCGCCCAGGTAACGGGATTGCCTGTAGCTGGGAGATCTCTTTATGACTAATGTATTAATCTACTTATTAGCCTTAGTCTATTTCAGTAGGTGCTCCTGACCGTGGTACTCAGGAGTCCCCTCTTAGACATGATACAAGACAGGACTGGATTAATTGTACAAGCACAATCGCCCACGGTGTCCAGGTTATTTATACAGGTCATGTCATGTCAGGTAGCCGTCGCAACAGCTTATCAAGGTATATCATGTCAGGTTATCATGTCAAGTGTACTGGTCAGGAGTGCGCCACGACGGACCACTATCAGGTCATGTCATGTTCACTTGACAGGAGTGCACCACGACGGGTCACTTTCGTGTTCAGGTACATGTGTAAGGCATCATAGTGCAAGCATTCAATCCAGAGTTCCAAGTTGATCTGAGGTTACAAGACATGAATTAACAGTAACAATCAAGTAATAAAACATAGAATACAGCCTATAGAAAGCCATGTGGCTCGGGCACATGCGGCCAAGGAGAGAATCCATGCGGGGGCAGCTCATGCGGCTGAGGGTGGGTACAGCCCATGCGGCTCAGGGTTGCGGGATCCATGCGGCCAGGAATGACTCGGCCTCATGCGACAGGTGGACATGCGGCTACAGAAGCAAGAGGCGCATGCGGCTGAGAGCAAGTGGGACTGCATGCGGCTCAAAAAGTTGAGCCTCATGCGGCAAGAAGGTCTATGCGGCTCGGAAAGAAGTTCTCATGCGGCCAGCGGGAAGCAAGTCTATGCGGCTCAAGAGGAGCGAAGTATTATGCGGCTGGGGTCGAGCGAGTTCCATGCGGCTCTCAGAAAGTGGGCCCATATGCGGCTGAATGATCACGAGCATATGCGGCTGCAGGTAGACAGAGTCCATGCGGCTCGAATTATGCCGAAGCCTATGCGGCTGGAAGACTCGCCGCATGAAGGTTAATGCGGTCAAGTGCTGCCATACGGCTAAGGGGGTTCATGCGGTCAAGAGAGGAAGTAGGCTTATGCGGCTTGAAGTTCTTCCAGTCATGCGGCTAAAAGAACACTTGCCGCATGAAATATTCATGCAGTCAAGTCAAGCACAGTTCATCTTCTCCAAATTCCGAGAAGAAGAACACCATGGGAGCCAAGTTCTCAAGCTCCATAACTCCATCATCCGGAGCCCAAATCCGAACTTCCATAGATCAAAACGGGGCAGAATGAAATGCTCTACAAGATAGAACCATCAAAACGTAGAAATAACAAGATTAAGTAGATCAAAACCCAAGAATTCCAAAAATAAAGTAAACTTAGATCTACAAGAATCTAGCCATGGAAAGTGGAAATTGTAAGCCCCTGTTTTTCAATTTTAGTTTTATTAGGCGGACAATAGCACTAGGCGGACAATAGCAGATGGTCACCGGAGTTAGCAGTTAGAAGCAGAGTGTTCCTGAAGAATCTCGCCGACCAGAGGCACCATTCGTTTTGGCAGAGACGGAAGGTTCAGTCCGAGATTCAGCGGGCCTTTCGACGTGATGACGCGTATTGGCGATGTGGCTTATCGACTAGCGCTTCCAGCTAGCTTGGAGGGAGTGCACGACGTTTTCCACGTATCCCAGCTTCGACGATACATTCCAGACCCGAGCCATGTGGTAGACTATTCTGAGCTGGAGGTGGGCCCGAGTTTGACTTACGAGGAGCAGCCAGTAGAGATCCTCGACCGGAGAGAGAAGCATCTGAGGAGCCAAACCATTCCTCTTGTCCGTGTCATGTGGAGACACCACTCTCCAGGAGAGTCCACATGGGAGCGCGAGGACGAGATGCGGGAGCGCTATCCCACTCTGTTTGATTGATAGTGATTGTATCCTGTTTGTAGAGTTCTATTTTCAATAAAATAACGGGTGTTTAGAATGTTTGAGTGTTGCAGTTAATGTTTTGGCCATTGAATTTCGAGGACGAAATTTTTCTGAGGGGGGGAGTATTTGTAACTCCACTTTTTCAGGAAATTTAAAATTTTCCTTTTTCCATAATTTTCTGAATATATTCTTCCTAAATCAATATTTTTGTTATTGATTTTCCTTAGCCAAATTATTTGAGTTCTTTTCTCTATTGGTTATATGTATTGGGCTTTTACTTAAGCCCATATCCAGCCTATGCATTCAGCTAAACCCTTTGGAATAAAACCAGCCCAACTAATTTTCAACCCACAGCCATTGGATAGGATTAGTTTCTTCCACCCCTTTAAACTTTTGAACTTTTGAATTTCTGTTCACAAACCAATTTCTAACGGCCATGGAGAGCAACCATGTGCTCTGACAACTCCAACAACCTGTCAGAGAGGGAGCAAGAAATTTTCCCGCCAAGAGGTCAGCCTGAGCCTCACGCTACCTGGCCTATTTAAGCCACTCTCCTCAGCTGCAACAACCCTCTCCAATTCGACAACCATTCCTTCTTCCTTTCCAAAATTTGTTCTGCATTGGCCATGGCGAATCACCCTGCCTCGACGAGCTCCTTCCTTGGTTGACGGACGACACGAAGAGTGGGACGCAACAGCAGGAAGCAAGAGAGGATCGACTAATTCTAATCGAGTGAGTTAGTTTTACCAATCTAGTTGATCCTTGGTTCTTTTCTCCTTGATCTAATCCCTCATCAACGAAATTGTAGTTGGACTTGGAATTTCTCCTCAAAGCTCTTGATCTGTTTGGGAATTTGCTCCTGAGATTAATCGAAGAGGTATAGGTTTGATTTGACCCAATGATTACTGTCGTGCTCTTCTTGACTTGGCTTTTCGTTTATTTTGGATGATAGATCGAGATCTAGAATCAAGTGGACCTCGTTTTGGTTGATCATCCTAAACTCGTGTTTTAGAACACTGGTAAGTTCATTCTCGAATTCCTTTGTGATCTCTCGAAATAATCTTGTTTAGATTTAGAAAACTATAGGTAATGTGTTTGAATCATGTATTTGACAGTTGAGCTTGAGTCCAGTTTCTGGCTGTAATCAAGGATTTGACAACTCAGGTAACTCCAAATCTGTCCATAATTGAGTTTTGGGTGCATGTGTATGACGGGATAATGATTGTATGATATAGAATATGTGAGATGGAGTAGATTTATCCTGTTTAGATATGATCAATGGGCTAATACATTCCAATTTGAGAATGCAGTACAGTTATTATAATTAGAAGTCCTCTTATTACAATCATTAAACATATTGTGTGTTGTTCAGTCCCTAATTACTGTAGGAAGGAAATGAGGAAGGTTGTACAAGTTGATTTCAGATTGAATGAATTAAGTTAATTAAGATGATTTGTGTTTCATATAATTTTGATCCCTATTCATGATTTTCCCTTCGAATGCCCAGTTGGAACACCTGAGAATATTTTGATGATTACAAGTTGAGTAGTAAATTGTTTTTACTGTTATCAAGTTGTGTTGAATGTGGAATTAGGACTGCATATATAGTGGTTGATCCAGGAATGGTGAGATTGAGACTACATCTCAATGTTGTTCCTGGATTAAGGACTAGATATCAGTCTAAATTCCTACAGGTTAACCACATATTGTAACAGTAGTTATTAGAGTAGGGTAGATTGGTAGTTGTCTGGGTGGTTCAGTTAACACAGGAAGAGGAAGTGATCCTGGTAGCAGGATTTTAGTTGACTCTGAATTTGTTTTCCTATATCAGCATTTACTTTCAATTGAGTAGTTGGAATTTTAGATATAAATCGATTTAGGTAAGTATGAGGTTTTTCTATTCATGTTGGTCCAGTTTTCAAGCTGAGAACATAGCAGTGTGGTTCCCTTTGCTGTCAGCCTAACCTGACATAATGGATGATTCAATTTCATGATGCAATGATGGAATGTTATGCCAAGGACTTAGGATTGAACCTGAATATGAAATCTGGTAGCTAGGATTTAAGTCAGTGCAAAACTGAGTTTGTCTCAGGCAAAAACCTGAGAGACTCAGGAGAGAACCTGAGATATAATCTCAGTTATTTGAGTTCATGTTAAGGGATCACTGGATTTCTTTTTAGCACCTAGATGCTGTTCTCAGGGACCTGAGGCCTTGGTATTCCTGTGTAATCAAGAATATATATCCTGTGGACTTAGGATTGAATTCCAAATTGAACCTGGGATACATCCTATGGTTCAGTTTTGGATATCAGGAACCTGGGATACATCCTATGATTTAGATTTGTATTATCTGAACCTGGGACTCCCCCAATGATTCAGATTATGTTAGCTGGAACCTGAGATGATCTCTCAGGGTTGGTTCAATCAGGTTTCAGAGATTGGATGGCCTTTCATGGCTGTTCAGTGCTGATTTCAGAAAGGTAAGTTTTTCTTATTAGTGAACTTTCTATTTGGGGGTTACATGGTGTATAGAGGCTTAATGGACTTTAACCTTGACTAGTTAACACTGAGGCAGGATTTCTAATTTGATGCAGGAACCTGGAACCCATGCATATGCACTGTTATGTGTTAGCACAGGAACCTGGAACCCATGCATATGCACTGTTATGTGTTAGCACAGGAACCTGGGACATTTTCCTCAAGGTTCAGTTAACACAGGAACTTAAGACATATCACTGTTCAGTTAGAAGAACCTGGAACAAATATTTGGTAGGACTCAATCCAGTGAACACTTTATGGAATAAGTATCTTCCCTAGACTAATATCATGGTTACAATATAGGCTTTAATTTGATCTTGTTTAGTCCTCTAGGTATTTAGTTCAACTACTATTTAAGTGAATTATAGGGTAAGAGCTAAGGAGAAGTTGAGTAAGTATCAAGATTATGTTTTGGTAAATATCAATGTGAACTTGTCTTGATATTAACCAATTTGTACCCATCATTATTTCCTACAGGAGGATACCTAGCTCTATTGTCTACTTGTACTTTCCTGGAGCCAGGCAAGTACACTCTACGGTTTTGTACTTTACATTATATATCCTATGCTTCCTTGAGTGACACAATTGCAACACGTCATGTATTTTCTGGTACCCATGTTCTCTTGTTCTTACTTGTATCTGGGGTGGGGAAATATACTATCTATGTGACCAATCCCAAGTAACAACTCAGGTGTGTTTTAGCTTAGACCCCGCATCGTGCACGCGGGTCCTAAGTCACCATTCATGTGCTTTCAGGTGCTTACCCTAGCCGGTCACATATTTAGTTATATTTCAAATGCAGTACACACATGTTCAGGAGATTACCTTGTACTTATTTCCTGTAGTTCCATGATATCATGTTCTTTCAGGTGCTTTCATATCATGTTCTTTCATGTTCTTACATTCATGTTCTTTCATGTACTTTACACTGTTCTTCATGTACTTATTCACCTGTTCATCCTGTACTTTCCATGTTTCCTTGTACTTTCATATCATGATGTCTTGTTCATTACCTAGAATTGTACTTGCTCCGCTCCTGAATAGGATATGTTGCAGGTGAGATGGAGGCTTTGTGTGACACCTACTATGGACAGGATACTACCTTCCCTACTGAGCCAGCTGGAGCTGCTTCTGACCTAGAGGCTGCAGAAGCCTAGTACTTCATTAGTTTTCATTTATCTCTCCATGTATTGAGACTAGCAGACTCTTTATAGTTGAATTGTAATAAATTCAGATATTGTACTTTACTCTGGTTGGGACAAATTATATAGATGCTGTGATTCTATACTTTCATGTTTATCTGGTTAGTTTTCCCTAGTTTGGTACAGCTTACTTCATTGTGTCTAACAATGAAGGCTGGGCGTGTCCGACTCGTATCCGATTATTCGGGAGCGGGTCGTGACATGTTTTTAGTGGTGGCCCATGCAGGTCTATCCTAATGGTACCTAGGACTTAGCGTACTATTGGGGGACTTGATTTATACTAGGGAAACTTGATCACAACATAGGAAAATCGGGAAATAAGGGTATATCAGGTGTATCAGGTATTTTAATATTCTATAAACACTTGTTGTATATAGGTCTAGGTTATTTTAATAGTTTTCTGTTTTTCAGATAATTCAAGCACGCGACACCGGAACGGTTGATCCACCTATATTTGAGGTCTCCAAGCTTCCACCCCGCAGGTCGTCCCTACAATCCCCATGGGTAGTACGTAGTTGACGGAGACGTCTGAAGAGTCCCTTGACAACCAGAGGAAGCAGGCCACCCTTTCTAAGTCAGACTTGTGGATACACTCTCCGAGCCAGGAAGGACTTCTGATTTCCAGACGTTCAGACACTTGGACTTTTTCGACACCGAGCGCATATCTTGCACCAGAGAGCCGATCGAGAACCTGAAGCCGCCACTGAAGATCATCTCAGCATGTGAGGATCCGACTTCTCTGAAGATTAGAGCCACCAGCCTGGAGATTCAGAATGTAGCGCAGACAATGGAACGAAACCGGAAGCTGAAGCTCATGAAAGACATGAAGATTTATGACAAAGACAACAACTACCCTGGACCGCAAAGCGTCACAATACTCAGTCAGCGTTTCTTCGGTCACACCACCAGTCACATCATCAGGAGCAGATCTCAGCAGCCAGCACGCCAGCAGCCATATATTCATGCCAGAGCCCTGCACTTCAGCCCCAGCGGGAGATCCAGATTCAGATCCAGCCGACGATCATTTACAATTTCTGCCATCTCTCAGGATGCCACTATGAAGAGTGCTACAAAAGACGGAGGCTATACTATACTACGGATCGCCTGCCCACCAAGTCAAGACTGCTGGAGAATGTTGATCACACTGCCGGAGAACAAGCGCGAGGAGCATCAGACTACAGCAAAAAGGGAACCACCTTCTCAGAATCAGCAAACACATGGAGCACTACTGCAAGGATCAGCCTATATCAGGACAGCTGAAGAAATTGAAGTGATTCCAGACCCGGAGAAACACTGAAGATAGATTGAAGACAGAAGATTTCTTTTGCATGGTTGGGAAAACCATGTATCTGATTAGCAATCCAGCCTCTCTTTAAAATCCTCTTAGCACCTAGATCATTTCTTCAAAACTTCTTGCTTCTATTTTGGAACCTTGATTGATGTTCGAAACTTATTTCAAGATATTGTTTCATATTCGACAAACTTGTTTCAGACCCACAATTCAATATTTGTTTGAAATCTATTGTTCGATACCGTTTGCACATTCATTCATGACCTTGTTTCCTAGTGATGGCTCCTATTTGTAAATTTTGTTTTTATCAAACTTCGTATTAATTAAGATTTAATTCCTACTCGTTTATTGATATTCTGTTCGCTAATCGAACTGTACTATTCCAGAATTAATCCTACTTGAAATATCATTCTGAAACCTTGTTTGAACCTTCGCTTCTATTGATGCTTGTTTGAGATTCTATTTCCTATTCTCGATTTTATTCGAGACTTGTTGCTATTGAGATTCGCTTGTTTCATGTTTACAATCCAATACCTTGTCTCCTATTAGAACCTGTCTTCCAGTCACTATTCTAAACCTTGTTTTCTCGTTAAGATTTTCTATTTCGAGATTTTAGTTCCTAATTACGACCTTGTTGATACTTGATTTTTCACTGTATACCTTATTGGAGAATTCGTTTCAATTCAAGCTTTGCTCGAGATTTCATTTTATTCGAGATTTTATTGAAACTTGTTTCCAGTATGGGATTTTATTCTTATTTTGAAACTTGTCTCCTATATAATATCTTGCCTCAGTTCATCCCTTCGGGATAATGTCCCATATATAGAATCTTGTTACCATTCCAAATATCAGTAGATGTTCCGTCATAATTTGAAACTTCGTCCTGTCTGAAATTTTAAATCTCCCTGGTTGCCCTTTTGTACTCATTGATTGGATTCCTTGTTGTCTCGTAGTACCTAATAAATCCTTGTATTCTACTAGTCAGATAACCTCACCATTTTCGCAACTTGAACTATTGAAACTCATCTTGATTTCTTGAATTTTCTGTGGATAAAGTTGAAAGACTATTCGATGACCTACTAGGGCGTGACAGTTGCGCGCTGTAGCCGTTATCTGGATTGCGGAGACCGAAAGTTCACGGCAGCCAGCAGCGCACTGGCGGGACAGGAACTCTAAGTTGAAGTGATTTCAGACACCCATAGGTTTTCGAGTATTGTCGAGACTTGTCATATTCTTCATACCTTGATCTCTTGGGTTGCTTCGTCAATGATTGTTGGAAAATGGATAAGGTTGACTGATTATTCGGTAACATATTATTATTTGAATCACGGAGCCGAAAGTCTACTGCAGTCAGATATATACTGGCGGGGTAGGGATTCTAGGCAAAGTGATTTCAAGTAGCTATATGTTCCCGGATACCATGGAAACTATATCCCTTTTTATATGATTATTGGTTTTTGAGAATCACAAACCCTTGCACGTTTATCCTGATTTGATACTGTATCTCCTGAGTATTTCGTACGTTCCTCAAATCAACCCTTGCTAATTACCTTCTAGTATTGTATCGTTAGATCATTGATTTCCTCAAATTATATGTTGCCAGATTTTGATTCCATACTTCGTTGTGTCTTGTCTAAACTTCAATCTTAAATCATGTCTATTTGACCATGTTCTCCTATCTTGTCCTAGCCCACTTGTGTTAAACCATCAATTTTTGATCGTACCTAATAGTTGTCTTCATGATTTTGCTCCTCTAAGTTGTAATTGAAATTCCTTCCACTTCGTGACTATTTGATCCTCGATCCTTGTCAAAGCGTGATATCCCAAACTTCTTATGTGTACTTGGACTCAAGGCTTAGAGTGTCATGGATCGACAAAAGCACTAGGCGGACAATAGCAGATGGTCACCGGAGTTAGCAGTTAGAAGCAGAGTGTTCCTGAAGAATCTCGCCGACCAGAGGCACCATTCGTTTTGGCAGAGACGGAAGGTTCAGTCCGAGATTCAGCGGGCCTTTCGACGTGATGACGCGTATTGGCGATGTGGCTTATCGACTAGCGCTTCCAGCTAGCTTGGAGGGAGTGCACGACGTTTTCCACGTATCCCAGCTTCGACGATACATTCCAGACCCGAGCCATGTGGTAGACTATTCTGAGCTGGAGGTGGGCCCGAGTTTGACTTACGAGGAGCAGCCAGTAGAGATCCTCGACCGGAGAGAGAAGCATCTGAGGAGCCAAACCATTCCTCTTGTCCGTGTCATGTGGAGACACCACTCTCCAGGAGAGTCCACATGGGAGCGCGAGGACGAGATGCGGGAGCGCTATCCCACTCTGTTTGATTGATAGTGATTGTATCCTGTTTGTAGAGTTCTATTTTCAATAAAATAACGGGTGTTTAGAATGTTTGAGTGTTGCAGTTAATGTTTTGGCCATTGAATTTCGAGGACGAAATTTTTCTGAGGGGGGGAGTATTTGTAACTCCACTTTTTCAGAAAATTTAAAATTTTCCTTTTTCCATAATTTTCTGAATATATTCTTCCTAAATCAATATTTTTGTTATTGATTTTCCTTAGCCAAATTATTTGAGTTCTTTTCTCTATTGGTTATATGTATTGGGCTTTTACTTAAGCCCATATCCAGCCTATGCATTCAGCTAAACCCTTTGGAATAAAACCAGCCCAACTAATTTTCAACCCACAGCCATTGGATAGGATTAGTTTCTTCCACCCCTTTAAACTTTTGAACTTTTGAATTTCTGTTCACAAACCAATTTCTAACGGCCATGGAGAGCAACCATGTGCTCTGACAACTCCAACAACCTGTCAGAGAGGGAGCAAGAAATTTTCCCGCCAAGAGGTCAGCCTGAGCCTCACGCTACCTGGCCTATTTAAGCCACTCTCCTCAGCTGCAACAACCCTCTCCAATTCGACAACCATTCCTTCTTCCTTTCCAAAATTTGTTCTGCATTGGCCATGGCGAATCACCCTGCCTCGACGAGCTCCTTCCTTGGTTGACGGATGACACGAAGAGTGGGACGCAACAGCAGGAAGCAAGAGAGGATCGACTAATTCTAATCGAGTGAGTTAGTTTTACCAATCTAGTTGATCCTTGGTTCTTTTCTCCTTGATCTAATCCCTCATCAACGAAATTATAGTTGGACTTGGAATTTCTCCTCAAAGCTCTTGATCTGTTTGGGAATTTGCTCCTGAGATTAATCGAAGAGGTATAGGTTTGATTTGACCCAATGATTACTGTCGTGCTCTTCTTGACTTGGCTTTTCGTTTATTTTGGATGATAGATCGAGATCTAGAATCAAGTGGACCTCGTTTTGGTTGATCATCCTAAACTCGTGTTTTAGAACACTGGTAAGTTCATTCTCGAATTCCTTTGTGATCTCTCGAAATAATCTTGTTTAGATTTAGAAAACTATAGGTAATGTGTTTGAATCATGTATTTGACAGTTGAGCTTGAGTCCAGTTTCTGGCTGTAATCAAGGATTTGACAACTCAGGTAACTCCAAATCTGTCCATAATTGAGTTTTGGGTGCATGTGTATGACGGGATAATGATTGTATGATATAGAATATGTGAGATGGAGTAGATTTATCGTGTTTAGATATGATCAATGGGCTAATACATTCCAATTTGAGAATGCAGTACAGTTATTATAATTAGAAGTCCTCTTATTACAATCATTAAACATATTGTGTGTTGTTCAGTCCCTAATTACTGTAGGAAGGAAATGAGGAAGGTTGTACAAGTTGATTTCAGATTGAATGAATTAAGTTAATTAAGATGATTTGTGTTTCATATAATTTTGATCCCTATTCATGATTTTCCCTTCGAATGCCCAGTTGGAACACCTGAGAATATTTTGATGATTACAAGTTGAGTAGTAAATTGTTTTTACTGTTATCAAGTTGTGTTGAATGTGGAATTAGGACTGCATATATAGTGGTTGATCCAGGAATGGTGAGATTGAGACTACATCTCAATGTTGTTCCTGGATTAAGGACTAGATATCAGTCTAAATTCCTACAGGTTAACCACATATTGTAACAGTAGTTATTAGAGTAGGGTAGATTGGTAGTTGTCTGGGTGGTTCAGTTAACACAGGAAGAGGAAGTGATCCTGGTAGCAGGATTTTAGTTGACTCTGAATTTGTTTTCCTATATCAGCATTTACTTTCAATTGAGTAGTTGGAATTTTAGATATAAATCGATTTAGGTAAGTATGAGGTTTTTCTATTCATGTTGGTCCAGTTTTCAAGCTGAGAACATAACAGTGTGGTTCCCTTTGCTGTCAGCCTAACCTGACATAATGGATGATTCAATTTCATGATGCAATGATGGAATGTTATGCCAAGGACTTAGGATTGAACCTGAATATGAAATCTGGTAGCTAGGATTTAAGTCAGTGCAAAACTGAGTTTGTCTCAGGCAAAAACCTGAGAGACTCAGGAGAGAACCTGAGATATAATCTCAGTTATTTGAGTTCATGTTAAGGGATCACTGGATTTCTTTTTAGCACCTAGATGCTGTTCTCAGGGACCTGAGGCCTTGGTATTCCTGTGTAATCAAGAATATATATCCTGTGGACTTAGGATTGAATTCCAAATTGAACCTGGGATACATCCTATGGTTCAGTTTTGGATATCAGGAACCTGGGATACATCCTATGATTTAGATTTGTATTATCTGAACCTGGGACTCCCCCAATGATTCAGATTATGTTAGCTGGAACCTGAGATGATCTCTCAGGGTTGGTTCAATCAGGTTTCAGAGATTGGATGGCCTTTCATGGCTGTTCAGTGCTGATTTCAGAAAGGTAAGTTTTTCTTATTAGTGAACTTTCTATTTGGGGGTTACATGGTGTATAGAGGCTTAATGGACTTTAACCTTGACTAGTTAACACTGAGGCAGGATTTCTAATTTGATGCAGGAACCTGGAACCCATGCATATGCACTGTTATGTGTTAGCACAGGAACCTGGAACCCATGCATATGCACTGTTATGTGTTAGCACAGGAACCTGGGACATTTTCCTCAAGGTTCAGTTAACACAGGAACTTAAGACATATCACTGTTCAGTTAGAAGAACCTGGAACAAATATTTGGTAGGACTCAATCCAGTGAACACTTTATGGAATAAGTATCTTCCCTAGACTAATATCATGGTTACAATATAGGCTTTAATTTGATCTTGTTTAGTCCTCTAGGTATTTAGTTCAACTACTATTTAAGTGAATTATAGGGTAAGAGCTAAGGAGAAGTTGAGTAAGTATCAAGATTATGTTTTGGTAAATATCAATGTGAACTTGTCTTGATATTAACCAATTTGTACCCATCATTATTTCCTACAGGAGGATACCTAGCTCTATTGTCTACTTGTACTTTCCTGGAGCCAGGCAAGTACACTCTACGGTTTTGTACTTTACATTATATATCCTGTGCTTCCTTGAGTGACACAATTGCAACACGTCATGTATTTTCTGGTACCCATGTTCTCTTGTTCTTACTTGTATCTGGGGTGGGGAAATATACTATCTATGTGACCAATCCCAAGTAACAACTCAGGTGTGTTTTAGCTTAGACCCCGCATCGTGCACGCGGGTCCTAAGTCACCATTCATGTGCTTTCAGGTGCTTACCCTAGCCGGTCACATATTTAGTTATATTTCAAATGCAGTACACACATGTTCAGGAGATTACCTTGTACTTATTTCCTGTAGTTCCATGATATCATGTTCTTTCAGGTGCTTTCATATCATGTTCTTTCATGTTCTTACATTCATGTTCTTTCATGTACTTTACACTGTTCTTCATGTACTTATTCACCTGTTCATCCTGTACTTTCCATGTTTCCTTGTACTTTCATATCATGATGTCTTGTTCATTACCTAGAATTGTACTTGCTCCGCTCCTGAATAGGATATGTTGCAGGTGAGATGGAGGCTTTGTGTGACACCTACTATGGACAGGATACTACCTTCCCTACTGAGCCAGCTGGAGCTGCTTCTGACCTAGAGGCTGCAGAAGCCTAGTACTTCATTAGTTTTCATTTATCTCTCCATGTATTGAGACTAGCAGACTCTTTATAGTTGAATTGTAATAAATTCAGATATTGTACTTTACTCTGGTTGGGACAAATTATATAGATGCTGTGATTCTATACTTTCATGTTTATCTGGTTAGTTTTCCCTAGCTTGGTACAGCTTACTTCATTGTGTCTAACAATGAAGGCTGGGCGTGTCCGACTCGTATCCGATTATTCGGGAGCGGGTCGTGACATGTTTTTAGTGGTGGCCCATGCAGGTCTATCCTAATGGTACCTAGGACTTAGCGTACTATTGGGGGACTTGATTTATACTAGGGAAACTTGATCACAACATAGGAAAATCGGGAAATAAGGGTATATCAGGTGTATCAGGTATTTTAATATTCTATAAACACTTGTTGTATATAGGTCTAGGTTATTTTAATAGTTTTCTGTTTTTCAGATAATTCAAGCACGCGACACCGGAACGGTTGATCCACCTATATTTGAGGTCTCCAAGCTTCCACCCCGCAGGTCGTCCCTACAATCCCCATGGGTAGTACGTAGTTGACGGAGACGTCTGAAGAGTCCCTTGACAACCAGAGGAAGCAGGCCACCCTTTCTAAGTCAGACTTGTGGATACACTCTCCGAGCCAGGAAGGACTTCTGATTTCCAGACGTTCAGACACTTGGACTTTTTCGACACCGAGCGCATATCTTGCACCAGAGAGCCGATCGAGAACCTGAAGCCGCCACTGAAGATCATCTCAGCATGTGAGGATCCGACTTCTCTGAAGATTAGAGCCACCAGCCTGGAGATTCAGAATGTAGCGCAGACAATGGAACGAAACCGGAAGCTGAAGCTCATGAAAGACATGAAGATTTATGACAAAGACAACAACTACCCTGGACCGCAAAGCGTCACAATACTCAGTCAGCGTTTCTTCGGTCACACCACCAGTCACATCATCAGGAGCAGATCTCAGCAGCCAGCACGCCAGCAGCCATATATTCATGCCAGAGCCCTGCACTTCAGCCCCAGCGGGAGATCCAGATTCAGATCCAGCCGACGATCATTTACAATTTCTGCCATCTCTCAGGATGCCACTATGAAGAGTGCTACAAAAGACGGAGGCTATACTATACTACGGATCGCCTGCCCACCAAGTCAAGACTGCTGGAGAACGTTGATCACACTGCCGGAGAACAAGCGCGAGGAGCATCAGACTACAGCAAAAAGGGAACCACCTTCTCAGAATCAGCAAACACATGGAGCACTACTGCAAGGATCAGCCTATATCAGGACAGCTGAAGAAATTGAAGTGATTCCAGACCCGGAGAAACACTGAAGATAGATTGAAGACAGAAGATTTCTTTTGCATGGTTGGGAAAACCATGTATCTGATTAGCAATCCAGCCTCTCTTTAAAATCCTCTTAGCACCTAGATCATTTCTTCAAAACTTCTTGCTTCTATTTTGGAACCTTGATTGATGTTCGAAACTTATTTCAAGATATTGTTTCATATTCGACAAACTTGTTTCAGACCCACAATTCAATATTTGTTTGAAATCTATTGTTCGATACCGTTTGCACATTCATTCATGACCTTGTTTCCTAGTGATGGCTCCTATTTGTAAATTTTGTTTTTATCAAACTTCGTATTAATTAAGATTTAATTCCTACTCGTTTATTGATATTCTGTTCGCTAATCGAACTGTACTATTCCAGAATTAATCCTACTTGAAATATCATTCTGAAACCTTGTTTGAACCTTCGCTTCTATTGATGCTTGTTTGAGATTCTATTTCCTATTCTCGATTTTATTCGAGACTTGTTGCTATTGAGATTCGCTTGTTTCATGTTTACAATCCAATACCTTGTCTCCTATTAGAACCTGTCTTCCAGTCACTATTCTAAACCTTGTTTTCTCGTTAAGATTTTCTATTTCGAGATTTTAGTTCCTAATTACGACCTTGTTGATACTTGATTTTTCACTGTATACCTTATTGGAGAATTCGTTTCAATTCAAGCTTTGCTCGAGATTTCATTTTATTCGAGATTTTATTGAAACTTGTTTCCAGTATGGGATTTTATTCTTATTTTGAAACTTGTCTCCTATATAATATCTTGCCTCAGTTCATCCCTTCGGGATAATGTCCCATATATAGAATCTTGTTACCATTCCAAATATCAGTAGATGTTCCGTCATAATTTGAAACTTCGTCCTGTCTGAAATTTTAAATCTCCCTGGTTGCCCTTTTGTACTCATTGATTGGATTCCTTGTTGTCTCGTAGTACCTAATAAATCCTTGTATTCTACTAGTCAGATAACCTCACCATTTTCGCAACTTGAACTATTGAAACTCATCTTGATTTCTTGAATTTTCTGTGGATAAAGTTGAAAGACTATTCGATGACCTACTAGGGCGTGACAGTTGCGCGCTGTAGCCGTTATCTGGATTGCGGAGACCGAAAGTTCACGGCAGCCAGCAGCGCACTGGCGGGACAGGAACTCTAAGTTGAAGTGATTTCAGACACCCATAGGTTTTCGAGTATTGTCGAGACTTGTCATATTCTTCATACCTTGATCTCTTGGGTTGCTTCGTCAATGATTGTTGGAAAATGGATAAGGTTGACTGATTATTCGGTAACATATTATTATTTGAATCACGGAGCCGAAAGTCTACTGCAGTCAGATATATACTGGCGGGGTAGGGATTCTAGGCAAAGTGATTTCAAGTAGCTATATGTTCCCGGATACCATGGAAACTATATCCCTTTTTATATGATTATTGGTTTTTGAGAATCACAAACCCTTGCACGTTTATCCTGATTTGATACTGTATCTCCTGAGTATTTCGTACGTTCCTCAAATCAACCCTTGCTAATTACCTTCTAGTATTGTATCGTTAGATCATTGATTTCCTCAAATTATATGTTGCCAGATTTTGATTCCATACTTCGTTGTGTCTTGTCTAAACTTCAATCTTAAATCATGTCTATTTGACCATGTTCTCCTATCTTGTCCTAGCCCACTTGTGTTAAACCATCAATTTTTGATCGTACCTAATAGTTGTCTTCATGATTTTGCTCCTCTAAGTTGTAATTGAAATTCCTTCCACTTCGTGACTATTTGATCCTCGATCCTTGTCAAAGCGTGATATCCCAAACTTCTTATGTGTACTTGGACTCAAGGCTTAGAGTGTCATGGATCGACAAAAGCACTAGGCGGACAATAGCAGATGGTCACCGGAGTTAGCAGTTAGAAGCAGAGTGTTCCTGAAGAATCTCGTCGACCAGAGGCACCATTCGTTTTGGCAGAGGCGGAAGGTTCAGTCCGAGATTCAGCGGGCCTTTCGACGTGATGACGCGTATTGGCGATGTGGCTTATCGACTAGCGCTTCCAGCTAGCTTGGAGGGAGTGCACGACGTTTTCCACGTATCCCAGCTTCGACGATACATTCCAGACCCGAGCCATGTGGTAGACTATTCTGAGCTGGAGGTGGGCCCGAGTTTGACTTACGAGGAGCAGCCAGTAGAGATCCTCGACCGGAAAGAGAAGCATCTGAGGAGCCAGACCATTCCTCTTGTCCGTGTCATGTGGAGACACCACTCTCCAGGAGAGTCCACATGGGAGCGCGAGGACGAGATGCGGGAGCGCTATCCCACTCTGTTTGATTGATAGTGATTGTATCCTGTTTGTAGAGTTCTATTTTCAATAAAATAACGGGTGTTTAGAATGTTTGAGTGTTGCAGTTATTGTTTTGGCCATTGAATTTCGAGGACGAAATTTTTCTGAGGGGGGGAGTATTTGTAACTCCACTTTTTCAGGAAATTTAAAATTTTCCTTTTTCCATAATTTTCTGAATATATTCTTCCTAAATCAATATTTTTGTTATTGATTTTCCTTAGCCAAATTATTTGAGTTCTTTTCTCTATTGGTTATATGTATTGGGCTTTTACTTAAGCCCATATCCAGCCTATGCATTCAGCTAAACCCTTTGGAATAAAACCAGCCCAACTAATTTTCAACCCACAGCCATTGGATAGGATTAGTTTCTTCCACCCCTTTAAACTTTTGAACTTTTGAATTTCTGTTCACAAACCAATTTCTAACGGCCATGGAGAGCAACCATGTGCTCTGACAACTCCAACAACCTGTCAGAGAGGGAGCAAGAAATTTTCCCGCCAAGAGGTCAGCCTGAGCCTCACGCTACCTGGCCTATTTAAGCCACTCTCCTCAGCTGCAACAACCCTCTCCAATTCGACAACCATTCTTTCTTCCTTTCCAAAATTTGTTCTGCATTGGCCATGGCGAATCACCCTGCCTCGACGAGCTCCTTCCTTGGTTGACGGACGACACGAAGAGTGGGACGCAACAGCAGGAAGCAAGAGAGGATCGACTAATTCTAATCGAGTGAGTTAGTTTTACCAATCTAGTTGATCCTTGGTTCTTTTCTCCTTGATCTAATCCCTCATCAACGAAATTGTAGTTGGACTTGGAATTTCTCCTCAAAGCTCTTGATCTGTTCGGGAATTTGCTCCTGAGATTAATCGAAGAGGTATAGGTTTGATTTGACCCAATGATTACTGTCGTGCTCTTCTTGACTTGGCTTTTCGTTTATTTTGGATGATAGATCGAGATCTAGAATCAAGTGGACCTCGTTTTGGTTGATCATCCTAAACTCGTGTTTTAGAACACTGGTAAGTTCATTCTCGAATTCCTTTGTGATCTCTCGAAATAATCTTGTTTAGATTTAGAAAACTATAGGTAATGTGTTTGAATCATGTATTTGACAGTTGAGCTTGAGTCCAGTTTCTGGCTGTAATCAAGGATTTGACAACTCAGGTAACTCCAAATCTGTCCATAATTGAGTTTTGGGTGCATGTGTATGACGGGATAATGATTGTATGATATAGAATATGTGAGATGGAGTAGATTTATCCTGTTTAGATATGATCAATGGGCTAATACATTCCAATTTGAGAATGCAGTACAGTTATTATAATTAGAAGTCCTCTTATTACAATCATTAAACATATTGTGTGTTGTTCAGTCCCTAATTACTGTAGGAAGGAAATGAGGAAGGTTGTACAAGTTGATTTCAGATTGAATGAATTAAGTTAATTAAGATGATTTGTGTTTCATATAATTTTGATCCCTATTCATGATTTTCCCTTCGAATGCCCAGTTGGAACACCTGAGAATATTTTGATGATTACAAGTTGAGTAGTAAATTGTTTTTACTGTTATCAAGTTGTGTTGAATGTGGAATTAGGACTGCATATATAGTGGTTGATCCAGGAATGGTGAGATTGAGACTACATCTCAATGTTGTTCCTGGATTAAGGACTAGATATCAGTCTAAATTCCTACAGGTTAACCACATATTGTAACAGTAGTTATTAGAGTAGGGTAGATTGGTAGTTGTCTGGGTGGTTCAGTTAACACAGGAAGAGGAAGTGATCCTGGTAGCAGGATTTTAGTTGACTCTGAATTTGTTTTCCTATATCAGCATTTACTTTCAATTGAGTAGTTGGAATTTTAGATATAAATCGATTTAGGTAAGTATGAGGTTTTTCTATTCATGTTGGTCCAGTTTTCAAGCTGAGAACATAGCAGTGTGGTTCCCTTTGCTGTCAGCCTAACCTGACATAATGGATGATTCAATTTCATGATACAATGATGGAATGTTATGCCAAGGACTTAGGATTGAACCTGAATATGAAATCTGGTAGCTAGGATTTAAGTCAGTGCAAAACTGAGTTTGTCTCAGGCAAAAACCTGAGAGACTCAGGAGAGAACCTGAGATATAATCTCAGTTATTTGAGTTCATGTTAAGGGATCACTGGATTTCTTTTTAGCACCTAGATGCTGTTCTCAGGGACCTGAGGCCTTGGTATTCCTGTGTAATCAAGAATATATATCCTGTGGACTTAGGATTGAATTCCAAATTGAACCTGGGATACATCCTATGGTTCAGTTTTGGATATCAGGAACCTGGGATACATCCTATGATTCAGATTTGTATTATCTGAACCTGGGACTCCCCCAATGATTCAGATTATGTTAGCTGGAACCTGAGATGATCTCTCAGGGTTGGTTCAATCAGGTTTCAGAGATTGGATGGCCTTTCATGGCTGTTCAGTGCTGATTTCAGAAAGGTAAGTTTTTCCTATTAGTGAACTTTCTATTTGGGGGTTACATAGTGTATAGAGGCTTAATGGACTTTAACCTTGACTAGTTAACACTGAGGCAGGATTTCTAATTTGATGCAGGAACCTGGAACCCATGCATATGCACTGTTATGTGTTAGCACAGGAACCTGGAACCCATGCATATGCACTGTTATGTGTTAGCACAGGAACCTGGGACATTTTCCTCAAGGTTCAGTTAACACAGGAACTTAAGACATATCACTGTTCAGTTAGAAGAACCTGGAACAAATATTTGGTAGGACTCAATCCAGTGAACACTTTATGGAATAAGTATCTTCCCTAGACTAATATCATGGTTACAATATAGGCTTTAATTTGATCTTGTTTAGTCCTCTAGGTATTTAGTTCAACTACTATTTAAGTGAATTATAGGGTAAGAGCTAAAGAGAAGTTGAGTAAGTATCAAGATTATGTTTTGGTAAATATCAATGTGAACTTGTCTTGATATTAACCAATTTGTACCCATCATTATTTCCTACAGGAGGATACCTAGCTCTATTGCCTACTTGTACTTTCCTGGAGCCAGGCAAGTACACTCTACGGTTTTGTACTTTACATTATATATCCTGTGCATCCTTGAGTGACACAATTGCAACACGTCATGTATTTTCTGGTACCCATGTTCTCTTGTTCTTACTTGTATCTGGGGTGGGGAAATATACTATCTTTGTGACCAATCCCAAGTAACAACTCAGGTGTGTTTTAGCTTAGACCCCGCATCGTGCACGCGGGTCCTAAGTCACCATTCATGTGCTTTCAGGTGCTTTCAGGTGCTTACCCTAGCTGGTCACATATTTAGTTATATTTCAAATGCAGTACACACATGTTCAGGAGATTACCTTGTACTTATTTCCTGTAGTTCCATGATATCATGTTCTTTCAGGTGCTTTCATATCATGTTCTTTCATGTTCTTACATTCATGTTCTTTCATGTACTTTACACTGTTCTTCATGTACTTATTCACCTGTTCATCCTGTACTTTCCATGTTTCCTTGTACTTTCATATCATGATGTCTTGTTCATTACCTAGAATTGTACTTGCTCCGCTCCTGAATAGGATATGTTGCAGGTGAGATGGAGGCTTTGTGTGACACCTACTATGGACAGGATACTACCTTCCCTACTGAGCCAGCTGGAGCTGCTTCTGACCTAGAGGCTGCAGAAGCCTAGTACTTCATTAGTTTTCATTTATCTCTCCATGTATTGAGACTAGCAGACTCTTTATAGTTGAATTGTAATAAATTCAGATATTGTACTTTACTCTGGTTGGGACACATTATATAGATGCTGTGATTCTATACTTTCATGTTTATCTGGTTAGTTTTCCCTAGCTTGGTACAGCTTACTTCATTATGTCTAACAATGAAGGCTGGGCGTGTCCGACTCGTATCCGATTATTCGGGAGCGGGTCGTGACATGTGTCAGGAGGACAGGGCCGGAGATCAGCCTAGAGCCGAACTGTTGTGCGACAGTCGGGGACGCAGCACCGCCACACCCTATCATTAGGGAGTTTATGGATGTATTCCCAGAGGATCTTCCAGGACTTCCGCCTGACAGAGATATGGAGTTCACTATAGATTTAGTGCCGGGTTCATCACCAGTATCCCGGGCTTGCTATAGAGTGAATCCCAAGGAGGCCATAGAGATGAAAGAGCAGATTGATGACCTGTTGAAAAAGGGTTTCATTCGATCTAGTGCTTCTCCATGGGGAGCACCAGTGCTCTTTGTGCCCAAGAAGGATGGTACAGTCAGGTTGTGTATTGACTATCGGGCCTTGAATGCCATCACCATCAAGAACAAATATCCTCTGTCCAGGATAGATGATTTGTTCGACCAGTTGAGCGGGGCAAAGGTATTTTCCAGGATAGACTTGAGATCCGGGTACCACCAGGTGAAGGTTAGGCCAGCAGACATCCAGAAGACGGCGTTCAACACGAAGTACGGGCAGTATGAGTTTCTGGTGATGCCATTTGGTCTCACAAATGCGCCAGCTGTCTTTATGAACTTGATGAATAAGACATTTCACCAGTATCTGGATAAGTTCGTCGTAGTATTTATCGACGACATCCTGATATACTCGAAGACGCCGGAGGAGCATGCAGAGCACTTGCGGATAGTTTTGGGGATTCTGAGGCAGGAGAGATTGTTTGCCAAATTGTCGAAGTGTGATTTCTTTTTAGACCGAGTGGAGTTTTTCGACCATGTAGTCACTGGAGATGGAATCTCGATGGATCCCATGAAGATTGCTGCAGTTGAGACGTGGAAGGCTCCGACGTCAGTTTTAGAGATCAGGAGTTTTCTGGGTTTAGCAGGCTATTATAGAAAGTTCGTCCAGGACTTTGCTAGGATAGCTGAACCCATGACGAAGCTGACGCGGAAGGACGCAGAGTACATCTGGTCAGAGGACTGCCAGGCGGCATTTGAGGAGCTGAAGAGGAGGCTGACGACCGCTCCAGTTCTGACTTTACCTTCAGGTTCTGGAGGTTTCACCATTTTCAGCGATGCTTCTAGGAAGGGGCTAGGATATGTTCTACATCAGCATGGGAAAGTAATTGCTTATGCATCTAGGCAATTGCGGACTCATGAGAGGAATTATCCTACCCATGACCTAGAGTTAGCTACGGTGATCTTTGTACTCAAGTTATGGAAACATTACTTATACGGAGAGCGTGTGGAAATCTTTACTGACCACAAAAGCTTGAAGTATGTGTTCACGCAGAAAGAGCTGAACATGAGACAAAGACGATGGTTGGAGTTGATGAAGGACTTCGACATCGATTTACAGTATCACCCCGGGAAGGCAAATGTGGTGGCGGATGCGCTGAGCAGGCATCCGATGACATGGTACCTGATGATTGATCGGCATTTGCGGGAGGATCTGGAGAAGCTCGGTATCGAGCTAGTTCGGCCAGGATCAGTGATACAGATGATGGCGCTTGACATTCAGTCAGGTTTGATAGAGCAGATCCGGGAGGCACAGTCTACAGATGAGAGCCTTCGCAGACTTCGACCCCAGGCATTAGCTGGATTGCTGGATGACTTCACTATAGCAGAGGATGGATCCCTGAGGCATGGCAGCCGATTGTGCGTGCCGAAGGGAGAGCTGGTAGAGGCAGTCTTGCAGGAGGCGCACCGATCGAGATATTCTATTCACCCTGGTGCTAACAAGATGTACCGTGACTTGCGGGAAAATCTTTGGTGGCACGGGATGAAGAGGGATGTATCACGTTTCATCTCGAGATGCTTAGTTTGCCAGCAGGTCAAGACGGAGCGCCAGAGGCCAGCTGGTTTGTTGCAGCCGTTACCCATTCCCGAGTGGAAGTGGGAAGATATTACGATGGACTTCGTTTCAGGGCTTCCTCGTTCCCAAGGAGGGAAGGATGCCATCTGGGTCATCGTAGACAGGCTGACGAAGTGCGCGCACTTCATACCCTTCAAGGTGGGGCTTTCCACCGAAAAGTTGGCGGAGCTATACATGCAGCAGATAGTTCGCCTACACGGAGTGCTGGTGAGCATCGTGTCAGACAGAGACAGCAGATTCACATCCCACTACTGGAGGAGCTTGCAGGAGGAGTTGGGCAGTAGGCTCAAGTTCAGTACGGCGTATCACCCGCAGACAGATGGGCAGTCCGAGAGGACGATACAGACACTGGAGGATATGCTGAGGACTTGCGTGCTAGACTTCGGAGGATCATGGGAGAGCCATCTGCACTTGGTAGAGTTTTCATACAACAACAGCTACTAGGCCAGTATTGGTATGTCTCCTTTCGAGGCGCTATATGGACGACGATGTCGCACACCGCTCTTTTGGGATGATGTCGGAGACAGAGTTATGCTTGGGCCAGAGATGATCACGGATGCAGCAGAGAAAGTCGGGATGATCAGAGACAGGCTCAGAGTAGCTCAGGACAGGCAGAAACACTGGGCTGATGCTAGTCGCAGACCGATGGAGTTCGTAGACGGTGATATGGTGCTAGTGAAGATATCACCTACTCGAGGGACGATCCGGTTCGGACGAGGAGGGAAGCTGAGCCCCAGATACATCGGGCCGTTCAAGGTACTTGGCAGGATCGGAGAGGTAGCTTACAGGGTTGCACTTCCACCCAACCTAGCAGGAGTTCACGACGTCTTTCACGTATCTCAGCTGAGGAGATATGTTCTAGACCCCAGTCATGTGCTAGATCATTCAGAGTTGGAGGTCGGACCGAGCCTTACAGTTTCTGAGCAGCCAGTGGAGATATTAGACCGGAGGGAGAAGAGGCTGAGGAACAAGATTATACCCCTAGTACGAGTAGCTTGGAGCCGTCACTCCCCAGGTGAATCTACTTGGGAGAGGGAGTCGGACATGAGGGAGAGATACCCTTACTTGTTCGATCCAACCGCTGCGAGGGAACCACCCGTTCCCGTTTGATACCTTAGAGGTTAGTTTCGATCGCAGCCTTAGTCATTTTGTTGCATTACTTGCTATGTTAGAATATTTTCGGGTCTTCAATCCTTGTGAATTTCGAGGACGAAATTTTTCAAGGAGGGAAGACTTGTAAGCCCCTGTTTTTCAATTTTAGTTTTATTAGTGCTAATTAATTTTTAATGTCATTTATAGCCTTAAATAATTATTAGGAATTTTTAGGAATTTTTCTAGAATTTCTAAATGAATTTTTAATGAGTTTTAAATATAAAAATATCACTTTGCAAATTATTTGAAATTAATTAAATAGGTTTTGAAATTTTTAGAATTTATTATATATCAGTTTGTAATAAATGATTTGTTTTTAATTATGGAATGCAAATGTTATTTTGTATTTTATACTGTTAGAAGCCTTTATGCAATTTTCCTAAACTGAGGGACCTAACTGCTAATTACCAAACCCCCCCCCCCCCCCACGACACTCTCTCTCTCCTCTGACTCTCACCCACCCCCGACGACTGCCCCGACCGACCACGACCGGCTAACCCCGCCGAATCCGGCTGCCGCCACCGCCCTAAAACCCTATTTAAACCCACCCACACTCCCCAGACCAAAACCCTAACCCTAGATTTCCCCCACGACCAACCGCCTCCCTCCTTCTTCCCCACTTCCCTACACCGAAACCCTAACTCCGGCGAGACCCCCAGCGCCGCCCCTACGCCGAGCACCACCGCCCGCAACCACCACCGATAGGTTCGCCGCGCTGAGCCGCACCCAGCGCCACCCGACCGCCCTGACCACGACGCCTCCTCCGCCCGGTCGTCACCCCAACAGCAGCCCCTCTCCGGACACGTATGTGTCAGTTGTATTTTCGTGTCTCCTTTGTGTCTCGTTTTCATGTGGACGACTCGCCAGGACACGGGGATGTTCGTCCAGTAGCTGGACACGTGATTCAGTGTTCGTGCGTGTCGTACGTAGCACGGACACGAGAAACCCTGTGTCCTTAACTGTCAGGACACAGGACAGATATATTTTTTTTTAATATAAATGCTAACCTAAACTAAATAAAACTAACCTAAGGTCTAATCCTAACAGTCGGGCCAACTGGCCTACTGGCCAGCGCGCAATAAATAAACCCCTCCCCCCCCCCGCTCTGTTGGCTCGAGTTCGAGCCCCCTTTCTGTTCTCTTTTTCTGTTTTCTTTTTTTCTTTTCTTTTTCCTTTTGTTTTGTATATATATATATATATATATATATATATATATATATATATATATATATATATATATATATATATATATATATGTATTAATGTATGTATATATATATGTATACTGTTTTTAACAGTATTTTATATATATGTATATATACTTTATAGTTAGTAAATTTTATGTATATATGTTTGTATATATGTATATATTTTTATGTGTATATATATTTTTATGTGTATATATATATTATATTTGTATACACTTTATAAATAAGAATTTTCTTGTATATATATATATTTGTATATATATATAGATACTTTACAATTAAGTATTTTTCCTATACATAGATATATGTACTTTCAACATATGTATGTATATATTTATTTTGAACTTTATTTAAATATTAATATTATTTTTGTACTTTTACCAAGTTATATTTTATTGTATTTAAATTACTGCAACCATTTGGTGTCCAAGCCTAGCATGGGTATTTGGGCTCAAATGTGTTTTCACACATTCAAGACCTGTACAAGTCATATTGGACTTGATTCATGGCCTTGGGTCCTGTATTTGAACTTTGGTTCAAATTATATACATGGACAAAATACGCAGATAATTAATTATTGTGTGCAATGCTGTTTTTGATTTTCTAAAAATACTTAAAGTACTGCTAAAATTATGGAAAAATAGTTTTTAGATACTATGTTAAGTTAGCTAATTTAGTATAATTTTTGTAGTATTTAAATTACTGTTTTGCCACTAATTTGGCATATGAAACCAAAACTCATTTTCTGTATACTTAGGAAACCTGATTTTTATTAAATACTTGTACTGGTTAATAAATTCCAGAAAAATTATAATAAATTTCTATGATTAACAAAGATCACTTTGGTACTTTACTTTAAGAAAAACTAGGCTTTTTGTCTACTTCAAAAATTGTTAGAACACAATGATCTTTTGATCTATTTATTGATTAATTACGACTTGTAGCTTTTTGTGTTATTTGGAGTTTTAGTCGTGTTGAACCCCATCCCTCACTAGTGTAAAGACCCTAGAAAGTTAGTTAACATAGTGTGTCACCCCATATTGGTCTCCTATGCCAAGTCATCATTTTGGCTAGGTGCCCAGTCACAAGTCGTGTCGTACCAATTAGTGTCCTAGTGTTTTAGCTTAGTGTAAAACTAAGTTGTTGTATTTACTTCTACAGCGACGAGTTACCGGACATCCATAGCACTGTTATCGCAGCTTGTTTTGTTTTGCTTTACTAGAGGCAAGTACTTTCTACGAACTTTACATATTGTCACATAAATGAACTGCAAACCCCACCATGTTAAATGCTGATCCTTGGGGTAGCAAGTTAGATCTCTACATGTTGTACTTTCAGTTACTACCATGCTTAGAACAGTCTTGATGTATCTCTCACATGATTAGAATATGGGTTATGGGGAAACTGATAGTAGTGTACGTGATCATATCCCCCTCTACAGTACCGAGCAAAGTTTCATTTTATATGTTACTACGCCGTAGGCCTTTATCTCAAAGCTGTATTTGTGCGTATGTACATCTACCGCCTTTACACTTGTACGTATGTATATTTCATTATGTGCCCCAGCACATTGTACATCTATTGACCGATCACGTACCTACTACAGTTTTAAACATTACATATACATCTGTCTCTATGACATATGTGTCCTTGCCATGATAGACTATATGATGCCATGCTTTCCAGTTATTCCTCTCATGTTCATTTCCATGTTTCATATGCTAGTTTGCTAGATTTAGTACTTGCTCCCGTCCTGACAGGATAACGTTGTAGGTGTCCTTACTGAGAGGAGTTACTCTGCGACACATATTATGGGATTACTGCCGAGGACCCGGCTCTGCTTTACGAGGATGTTTCTGCGGGGAACCTCGCCTAGTTGTCTTTTGTTTACTTAGACTTTTGAGAGTAGACATGTATTAGACTATATCATTTTGTAACTGGACATGTATCCAGTTTTACATTTCAGTTTACTTGTACTTGGATATTTTACTATATACGACGACTTTTGTGTTTGGAGCATTTATGATTCTTCTTCACTTATAGAACTGTTAGCACATTTAGTCTTATCCTGTTGTCTTTAGAACAGCTTACTACGTTTTATCTCAACGTAGGCTGGGCATGCCTCGGCCTGGCCCAACAATTTGGGTAGCGGGTCGTGACAGAAAAGCCAAGTATTAAAGTAAGTTAAAATGCTGTAAGGAAGAGAATGAAACAATAAAATTGGAGTTCCTCCATGAAGCAAGTTGCACTTGCCTAGACCTCTCTCTCTCTCTGGTAGGTGAAGAATTAATGGAGGAAGGAAGAAGAGTAATGAAGAGAGAGAAGAAAGAATGGGGTTAATAAATGGTAGTGGTGGTGGTAGGTAGGGGGTTCACCCCTTGGTCCATGATGAACCAATAGCAATCCCAAACCGAACCAAGCCAACCCGAACCAAGAATAAACCAAGCCAGGAAGGAAGCTAAGCAAGGAATCATGCAATACAAGATAAAATACGTACACGTATTCCAAAATACGTAATACGAACCACAGGCATTACAACTCTACCCACCTTAAAAGAATTCCGTCCTCGGAATTTAATTAAGAGGCTAGAGAGACGAGAACAAGCTATATTAATCACAAGCAAGCTATAACTAGGCAGACAATCACTCATTCAAGCAAGGAATCGAAGGCATGAGGCATAAGGAAGACATTATACCTCACGAGTCAAACAAGTCGGGATATCGCGATCGGATATCATCCTCACGCTCCCACGTTGACTCACCCAAAGAGTGATGACCACAAGCAACTCGGACTAACTTGATAGTCTTGTTCTTGAGTATCTTCTCTCTCCTGTCCAATATAGACACGGACCTCTCCTCATACGAAAGGTTGGTACCAACAACCAATTCCGAATGATCCAGGACGTGACTCGGGTCTGGGATATACCGTCGTAATTGGGATACATGGAACACGTCATGCACCTCGCTTAGCGACGACGAAAGAGCGAGACGATAGGACACATCTCCTACTCGCTCCAGAATGTCAAATGGACCTATATACCTAGGACTAAGCTTTCCCCGCACGCCGAAACAAATGATGCCACGGTTAGGCGAAATCCTCAGGAATACATGGTCACCGACAGAAAACTCGAGAGGGCGCCGATGAGAATCGGCCCAATGGCGCTGGCGATCTTGGGCAACTCGAAGATGATCCCTGACTCTTCTGACCACTTCAACTGTCTGGACAATCATTTCTGGATCGAGCATCTGCCTCTCTCCGACATCATTCCATGCTAACGGGGATCTGCACTTCCTACCATACAGTGCCTC
Organism: Iris pallida; assembly: GCA_029216955.1. Taxonomy (NCBI): domain Eukaryota; kingdom Viridiplantae; phylum Streptophyta; class Magnoliopsida; order Asparagales; family Iridaceae; genus Iris; species Iris pallida. The sequence continues at coordinate 21,874,767 of JANAVB010008599.1, forward strand.
GAACGGTGCCATCTGGATACTGGCCTGGAAACTGTTGTTGTACGAGAACTCTACCAGGTACAGGTGATCTTTCTACGAACCACCGAAGTCAAGTGTACAGGACCGCAACATGTCTTCAAGAGTCTGGATCGTACGCTCCGACTGACCATCTGTCTGCGGATGATATGTTGAACTGAACTGGAGATGAGTTTCCAAACTCTCTTGCAGGCTACGCCAAAAGTGAGACATAAATCTTGAATCTCGGTCCGAGGTGATACTGACTGGCACTCCGTAAAATCTGACGATCTGCCTGAGATACATCTCTGCTAACTGAGCTGTCGACTGACCAACTCTGAACGAGAAGAAGTGAGCTACCTTCGTGGGCCGATCAACTATAACCCAGATAGCATCTCTACCAGCTGGGGATCTAGGTAATCCGGTCACAAAATCCATGGTCACATGCTCCCACTTCCATTCTGGAATCGGCAAGGGCTGAAGAAGTCCAGCGGGCCTCTGATGTTCAGCCTTAACTTGTTGACAGACTAAACAACGAGAGACAAACTGGGCTATCTCCCTCTTCATGCCATTCCACCTGAAATGCTGACGAATATCACGGTACATCTTCGTACCGCCCGGATGGATGGAATACTGAGAACTGTGAGCCTCTGCCATGATCTCCTGTCTGATATCTCCACTGGGCACACAAAGACGCTTACCATGCCTAAGTGTACCGTCCTCATGAATGTATAACTCTGGTCTTCGTCCTGCCTCACACTCTGTTCTGAGTCGCTGAAGCTTAGAATCTGCTGACTGCGCCATCCGGATCCTCTTGACTATAGTGGACTGAACTTGCATGCTGGCCATCAATGCTACACTGGAAGGGAGAACAACTTCAATACCCATCTTCTGAAGATCTGCTAACAGCTTCGGTTGCGCTGTTAGGAAATAAACTCTGGCTCTCCTGCTCAATGCATCTGCAACGACGTTGGCCTTCCCGGGGTGATACTGCAAGTTGACATCATAATCCACAAGAAGCTCCAGCCACCTTCTCTGATGCATGTTAAGATCCTTCTGGGTGAAAACATACTTCAGGCTCTTGTGGTCGGTAAAAATCTCTACCCTATCTCCGTACAAATAGTGCCTCCACAACTTAAGTGCAAACACTACTGCCGCCAACTCTAAGTCATGGATTGGGTAATTCCTCTCATGATCACGAAGTTGCCGTGACGCATAAGCTATTACCTTCCCATGCTGCATCAGAACACATCCTAAACCTCTGCCCGAAGCATCATAATATACTGAGAATCTTTCGGTTCCATCTGGAAGCGCGAGAATGGGAGCCGTCATTAAGCCTCGCTTCAACTTCTCAAAAGAATCCTGGCACTCTACTGTCCAAGCAAACTGCACCTCCTTGCGGGTCAACTGGGTCAATGGCGCTGAAATCTGAGCAAAATCTGAAACAAACCGCCAGTAGTAGCCGGCTAATCCAAGAAAACTGCGAACCTCTGCAACTGTGCTGGGCACTGGCCATGACTCAATAGCCACAATCTTCTGGAGATCCACTTCTACTCCTCCTCGAGTGATGATGTGACCCAAGTACGAAATGCGATCGAGCCAGAACTCGTATTTACTGAACTTGGCATACAACTGGTGCTCCCTGAGAATCTGAAGAACCACACGGAGATGCTGCTCATACTCCGCCTCGCTCCTGCTGTAGACCAGGATGTCATCCAAGAACACAATCACAAACTGATCCAAGTAAGGCATGAAGATGTGATTCATGAGATCCATGAATACAGCCGGCGCATTGGTTGCTCCAAAGGGCATAACAAGGAACTTCCAATGCCCGTACCTTGATCTAAAAGCTGTTTTCGGGATGTCCTGCTCTCTGACTCTGATCTGATGATATCCTGAGCGCAAGTCGATCTTCGAGAATACTGCTGCCCCTTTGAGTTGATCAAACAAGTCATCTATCCTCGGAAGAGGGTATCTGTTCTTGATTGTCACTGAGTTCAAGGTACGATAATCAACACATAACCTGGACGTACCATCCTTCTTTTTCACAAGAAGCATTGGGGCTCCCCAAGGCGATCCACTAGCACGAATGAATCCCTTGGTTCGAAGTTCTTCAATCATCTTGTACAATATCTCCAACTCTGAAGGCGCCATCCTGTAGACTCTCTTTGACACTGGGGCTATCCCGGGATGGTGAACTCGATCTCCCGCTCTGGCGGCATACCTGGAAGCTCTTCTGGGAAAATATCTGGAAACTCTTCGACTATCCGGGGCAACTGCACTGCTGCTACTGCCATCCGCAATACTGGAGGAGAAGGCTCAACCTCGCCTCGAGAGAAGGAAAACTCTGGCTCGCCTAGAATGCTAAAAACAACCCTACCAATATGGCAGTCTATTCTAGCATACTGGTTCCTCAACCAATCCATCCCTAGGACCACATCATAATCGGCCATCAGGAACTCTATCAGTCTAACGGGAAATTCCTTACCGCTAACTACGATCCGACACGAGGAAAACACCCTATCGACTCCCACAAGTCCGTTACCAGTAAGTATATTGAGCCTTACTGATAATGACTCGGGCTCCAATCCTATCCGTGTCGCGAATCGAGCAGACATAAAAGAATGTGATGCACCAGAATCAAATAAAGCTGAAGCTGGAAAGGAGTTGACGAGAATAGTACCTGCCACTACCTCTCCTGGTGCCAATCCTTCCTCTGCGGTCATCACCATAGCATGACCATGCCCTCGGGGTGCTGGTCCCCTCTGCTGAAATCCTCGCTGCCTATTCTGACTCAAGGCTTGGGCCTGAGTATGCTGCTGGAGGTGTTGTTGCTGGAACACCTGGGACTGAGGAGGCAAGGGCCTCGGCAATGGATACTGCTGCTGCTGGACCGGAGCTGGTCCTCTCACCGAAGAGCTAGAAAGGTTGGACGATGATGAACCACCCTTATTCGGACAGGATCCAACCCTGTGGTCTGCTACTCCACAAGCCAGACACAATACCTGTGCCCTGCGGCACTCTGCCACTACATGGCCTGGCTTCCCACAATGAAAACATCCTACTGCGGAAGACTGCTTCTGCTTCTGCTGCTGAGGGTACGTCGGGGCTGAATACTGAACCGACGTTACTGAGGCCGCCCGCCTCGGAGCTCCAATAGTCAAAGCCCTGGCTGCCAAGACTGGGGCTGAAGACTGATTCATCTGGCCGTGGGATCTCTTCCGACCTCCGACCCTATCCACAATCCTCTGGAAGGTATACTCATGCCTCCTAGCTGCTCTCAAGACTGCATCAAAAGTCTGATGCTCAAACTGCTCAACTGCCAACAGAAACTCCAGGTGAAGCCCCTGCTGAAATTGCTGGGCTCTATCATACTCGGTTGCCACCACGGTGGGAGCAAACCGACTGAGCCTCGAAAACTCGGACGCATATCCATCGACCGTCCTGTCCATCTGCTTCAGATTGGTGAACCGGGTCTGTAGATCATACCGAGCTACAACATCAAAATACTTGGTCTGGAATCTCTCTCTGAATACCGCCCAAGCAATGGGTGCTGCTAATCCAACGGCCTGACTCGCCCACCAACTGCGGGCAAGATCTAGCAACTGCAAGCGCACCACGGCTACCTTCTCGTTCTCTGGGGTCCTGGCTGCTTCTAGAATCACCTCTGTGTCCTGAAGCCAAGCATCTGCAGCGATAGCATCTTCACTACCGTCGAAGAATGGAGGGTTCAAGCGCTTGAAGCTGTTGGCCGCGCTGTTACCCTGATGACCTCCTCTGGTCAAAGCATCCGTCACTGCCTGGTGCAAGGCATCTCCTCGACGATCTTGGGAAGCTATCAAGGTCCTGACGAGACCTACCAAAGTGCCATCATCAGGTTCGGCGGGCTGAACTGGCTGGACTGGTGGCTCTCCGCTAGAAGGCACGACTCGGGAGGTTACTCCAGAATGCTGGGCTTGATATCCGGGTTGCTGCTGATCCGCGGGAAATGCTCCACCTTGCTGACCGGCAGGTCCAGGAACAATGCCGCTGAAGAAGACGACATGGGGAACAATAATGAAGGACCAAGACAGATCAACGATACAAACATATGGTCAGGACAAGAATCCAGGGATTCAGAAGATACGAGCAGAGATCAAGGGCGAATATTGATTGAGACATATATTCGGTAAACCCTCACATATCTTGATTTACAAGACCTGCATGGGCCACCACTTAAACCATGTCGTGCCCCAGAACCAGAATACTGGAGAGCAGGGGCAGACATAGCCAGCTACGTATATTGAAGTACAACCCACCTCGCTATACGGTCACGACTGTCTAGATACATGAGGGTTTACTACAAGCCAACAGTCTCCTATGGTCATGAACAAGCCTAGTGTCTCAATCACAAGCAAGTAAGTAAATGTTACAAGATGTTAGATCACCAAATATACAATAGTAAGGCGTCCCAAACATTACATATTCAGTTGATCATGAAGCCAGTCGTTACAAAATATTAGGACTAGCAAGAGTTTAGTCATACATGATCAACCCTAGGATCTGTCAATCATGTTACAGCCCGTAGGCAGACAGTAAGTACAATCGAGCTAAACATGTGCTCGTCGGCTAAACGCCTCAAAAGAATATTTTTACAATAGAGTGGGAGAGCCAAAAATAACCCACTCGTTGCCCTGGTTCCGTCTAGTCGCCACCATCGGGCTGGAAAGTCGGTAGATCCTCTGGAGCTGCTCCGAAATCTGGCCATACAAAACCAGCTGGGTCAGATCCCAGAAAGAGCAAGTGCCACAAAGGAAGCTTCACTTAGGAACTAAAACCAGCAATTAGCACAATAATAATAATGTAGTAAATAAGACAGGAGTTAAGAAAAGTATCACATGATGATATACGATGAGATAACCATGGAACTATTCAGATAGCCATGTTACAACCCGTAAACCAAACAAGGACCGGGGTTGTAACCCTTCGTCTGAACCGAACTTGGAATTCTCACCATTTATCGGTAAAATAAATACAGGCATTCAGGTCATGCAGTAATCTGGAACAGAATCAGGACAAGACTAGACTGGTTAGACTCCATCCAATCATTTTACGGCCAAGCAAGAATTACGGCTTGATACTTTAACTAACTAGGGTTATCACAAGCCTAATTACTAACAAGATGCAGTGAGATTATTCCACAGTCATAACCCCTGCAGACCATCCAGGTTACCCAGGTTGAAAGATTAGGGTTGAATTCAGGTGGGTACATCGTCCAGGAAATGCATGTATCCTTAGGTAGCTTGAAGGGTGCAACACATGACAGTGTGCTGGAAATGTGTCCTACTCGACGGCAGGCTACAGATCCCAGGCACGCCCAGGTAACGGAATTGCCTATAGCTGGAAGATCTCTTTATGACTAATGTATTAATCTAGTTATTAGCCTTAGTCCATTTCAGTAGGTACTCCAGACCGTGGTACTCAGGAGTCCCCTCCTAGACATGATGCAAGACAGGACTGGATTAATTGTACAAGCACAATCGCCCACGGTGTCCAGGTTATTTATACAGGTCATGTCATGTCAGGTAGCCGTCGCAACAGCTTATCAAGGTATATCATGTCAGGTTATCATGTCAAGTGTACTGGTCAGGAGTGCGCCACGACGGGCCACTATCAGGTCATGTCATGTTCACTTGTCAGGAGTGCACCACGACGGGTCACTTTCGTGTTCAGGTACATGTGCAAGGCATCATAGTGCAAGAATTCAATCCGGAGTTCCAAGTTGATTTGAGGTTACAAGACATGAATTAACAGTAACAATCAAGTAATAAAACATAGAATACAGCCTATAGAAAGCCATGTGGCTCGGGCACATGCGGCCAAGGAGAGAATCCATGCGGGGGCAGCTCATGCGGCTGAGGGTGGGTACAGCCCATGCGGCTCAGGGTTGCGGGATCCATGCGGCCAGGAATGACTCGGCCTCATGCGGCAGGTGGACATGCGGCTGCAGAAGCAAGAGGCGCATGCGGCTGAGAGCAAGTGGGACTGCATGCGGCTCAAGAAGTTGAGCCTCATGCGGCAAGCAGGTCTATGCGGCTCGGGAAGAAGTTCTCATGCGGCCAGCGGGAAGCAAGTCTATACGGCTCAAGAGGAGCGGAGTATTATGCGACTGGGGTCGAGCGAGTTCCATACGGCTCTCAGAAAGTGGGCCCATATGCGGCTGAATGATCACGAGCATATGCGGCTACAGGTAGACAGAGTCTATGCGGCTCGGATTATGCCGAAGCCTATGCGGCTGGAAGACTCGCCGCATGAAGGTTCATGCGGTCAAGTGCTGCCATGCGGCTAAGGGGGTTCATGCGGTCAAGAGAGAAAGTAGGCTTATGCGGCCTGAAGTTCTTCCAGTCATGCGGCTAAAAGAACACTTGCCGCATGAAATATTCATGCGGTCAAGTCAAGCACAGTTCATCTTCTCCAAATTCCGAGAAGAAGAACACCATGGGAGCCAAGTTCTCAAGCTCCATAACTCCATCATCCGGAGCCCAAATCCGAACTTCCATAGGTCAAAACGGGACAGAATGAAATGCTCTACAAGATAGAACCATCAAAACTTAGAAATAATAAGATTAAGTAGATCAAAACCCAAGAATTCCGAAATAAAGTAAACTTAGATCTACAAGAATCTAGCCATGGAAAGTGGAAATGCCAAGTATATATTAAAGTAAGTTAAAATGCTGTAAGGAAGAGAATGAAGCAATAAAATTGGAGTTCCTCCATGAAGCAAGTTGCACTTGCCTAGACCTCTCTCTCTCTCTGGTAGGTGAAGAATTAATGGAGGAAGGAAGAAGAGTAATGAAGAGAGAGAAGGAAGAATGGGGTTAATAAATGGTAGTGGTGGTGGTAGGTAGGGGGTTCACCCCTTGGTCCATGATGAACCAATAGCAATCCCAAACCGAACCAAGCCAACCCGAACCAAGAATAAACCAAGCCAGGAAGGAAGCTAAGCAAGGAATCATGCAATACAAGATAAAATACGTACACGTATTCCAAAATACGTAATACGAACCACAAGCATTACAGACTTGCTGTACAACAAGTCCATTTCAGGACTGCCACAATTCCTCGCAGTCCTAAAGTCAAAATTGTCGAATGAAAAAACATATGTTAGGATTTATTTTCATCTTGATAATGGAGTGAAATATACATTTTAGGGTTTATTTTCATGCATTCTTTGTAAGGAAAGAAGTATTAGGGTTTGTACATTGTTTGTGAGGAGCATTTGGGTGCCATGGAAATTGGGAATGAGAATAAGACTAGGGTTTTGATGGAGATGGTGAGGATGAAAATGGCGGAGAAGAAGAAGAAGATGAGAAGAAAACTAGGATTTTGATGGAGATGGTGAGAATGGAAATGATGATGAAGAAGAAGAAAGCTAGGATTTTGGAAGAGAGTAAAATTTTGAAATGAAGCTCAAAATTTGGGTTTGGGGGTGTGGAGGGTTGGGACAACCCAATGAGTAAGAAAATATGATGTTATGAGTAATTTTCCTTCAAACCCGGGCTAGCCCTAATCCTGGCTAGCCCTGATCAACTTTTGATGTACCCTTATAAATAATCTTAATATTTTAGACTATTGAACAAAAACTATTTCCAATTTTTACACAGGTCTCCTTGTTGACTAAGGGTCCGCTTGGATTGAGGGTTAAGAGGGTTAAGTGAGGAGGAAATAAAATCATGCTTGGTTTGAGGGTGGGGGTTTATGAGGGAGGGTTATAGAGGGTTAAGTGAGGGTTTATTTCACCCTCTTTTGTTCATTTTTTAACCCCCAAATCGGAGGGTTAACGAGGTTGATTGAGGGATTTTGTTTAAAAAGTCATAAATACCTCTTATTTGTTCTAACAAATATCATGATTTCTCTCTCCATTTTTTCTTGTTTTCAACATATTGCTCCATAGTTTTCTAATTTGTGAAGATATTTTGACAAGTTATAATTAAGATTTCAATCAAGTTTAATTTAATGACATATGTAATAAGGTTATTTTGGTAACTATCATATTTTTATTAATCATCCTCTCACTCAAAACCTCCAATCCAAGTAAGAGTTATTAAACACCCTCCACTTAACTCTCCTTCCAATCCAAACAAGGATAGGTATCGACTCTTCTCTCCCTCACTTAAGTGTTTGACTATAAGTTAGATAATTAGTTAGATTTTATTTACTTTTTAATGCTTAATAACATGATGATATACATAGTTACATACGGGTTAAACAACTTATGTTGAACACCCCATTTTCAAACCTACTTATAAAAAGCCTCCTTATAAAAAATAGAGAAAATTAAATATTAAATTTATATCATTAGTATTTATTATTTGTAGTACTATATTATTTTAAATAATAGTTATTATTATGTTTAATATGGAAATATAAATAGAAATAATAATAACGGAAATATTTTTTTTGCCCGCAAGCCAGCCAGCCCCCCTGCATGGCGCTTTCGCATTGACCCCACCCCCCCCCCCCCCCCCCCCCCCCCCCCCGCATGGGTCCTTTACGTGGCGACGGACTGGCCCACCCGCGGGCCAAATATCAACGCCGTAATAAAAATATCCTTAGAATCCACTTATTTCAATATTTATCAAGACAACCAAAATTATACTAAACTTAACCGACCAAAATCAGTAATCTTAAAAGAATTACTAACATATTTATCAAAAGCCAGTTAAAGTAAAAAATATTATTGCCAAGATCATCGTTGTCCTTATTCACCTGGTAAAGACACTGAGCATCTGATTGAACATGTAACAAGCGTTCTAAATACATTTTTTTATGGTGCGTAACATTCGATTTTTCTTTTCCACACTGCATTTTATGACTTTTGGGTCCCATTATGTCTCTACGCTGACCACAAGCATCATCTGGGTTCGGCCGTTTGGAAAAGACAATCTGCACCTGTAAGCATACATGCCATGCCGAAAGCAAGCATTCGTGCTAACAAGTGGTCCATGGCCCGAATGCACTCGAATGCAATTACGTCACAGAGTCCATAAAGATGTATATGGACGATATGAACTTCTACTCTTCCAATATGTGGCTGCAACATCAACCGAGCTAAATCAACAAATGGAGAAACCCCATTGAAAACTAAACCTCTGTTTTACAATAAAATCCAACAAATATATAAGTATTTTATTTGTCCCAAATTACAAACTAGCCGGGGCCCTCTTCAACATGGGTCGTCCTCCCCCCATAGATCTCATCTCACTCTGGCATTCTTGACATCTGTTTCATATGGCACTGATGATGGCCATCAGTGTTTTCATGAATTCTCTCCATTTTTTGCAATTGCAGTCATAAATACAAATTTAAAGAATAATAACAACCGCCAAATCAAGACAAGACAGGGCCCGATAAATCCCTCATCAGCAATGGAGGAGAAAGAAAAAAAATATTCGATCCGAGGGCTAAAATAAAATCAATATCATGACCTCATCCTGCTACAGGTTATCTCATAGATGACACGGAGTAAGCTTTTGTTAGGGTCTTCTGCTGGCAGTTTCAGTAGCTTTGCTACCTTAGAGTAGGGCATGAGGTTCTTCATTGGAGTGTCTCCTTTTACTTCTCCCGCCTCCTTGTAGAGCTTCGGCGGCGACAATGCCCATTGCATGGCCCATATGGCCAATGGCCGCATGTAGCACATCGACCTGTATTCCTCGTCAGTGTTCCAGGATTCAGGGGTTTGGAAAGAATATCTGTTAAAAAGAAACTACCACGTATTAGTAAACACTATGAACTTAGCATGAGAACAACTTTGAAGAACATGACCATAAAACTATTATGAACTTAACACCGTGGAGTAGAGAACTATATCATCTTCTTGGACACTACTTTGAGATTCGAAAGTACTAATCAGGCATTTATATATTTTTCAGACCCATCAATCTCAAGCACAGAAGTAAACTATATATATATATATATATATATATATAATCATTATCTTCTCACCTACACTTAAGATTGAACAAATGGAATGATTTATACGATGAGGATCTTAATCCTCATCAAATAAGTAAGTCTCCATCTCGTGTCTAGATGACAAGAGTTACTTGGAAAACATAGACTAGGTTTGAGATTGCTTATCATGGCTGCTTCTGCTTATCTTTTTGACCTAGTCTATATTTCTGGAAACTACATTAGACAGCCAAAACCGGTAAAAGTGTGGAAAGTAATAATTTTAATATCTTCTGTTTCTGGAAACTAAGTGAAACATAGACTAGGTTTGGGACTGCTGCTGCTTTTCACTTGGTTTCCAGAAACAGAAGATATTATTAAGATGGTTAGTTTCCGCACTTTTACTGGTTTTGGCATGTCTAATGTATTTTGGAGTGTCTGTGTCATGTCTGATGTCCAACAGAGTACGATACAGACATGACACCGACTTCTTGAGTGCCCATGCTTTCTAGAACCTCATGCATCATGAGGGAGTACAAGATGACAGTAACTCACCTATCAAACCCCTCAGTAATATAACAAGATGACAAGGTAAAAGAAAGAAAAACGTCACTTACCCCAGACCTCCCTTGGACCAGACGGCTTCGTATACACCTTCTGCAGTTTTAAATCCTGTTTCAACCATGCCTTCTTGGATCATTGAAGCAGAAACAGCATATGTCACTCCAGGCCATATCTCTCTTGATTGCATGGCAGACATGTCAAGCGTACCATCTGGTCTCATCCCATTAACTGCTCCTCGTTTCCCATCTTTAAACTTCAGCACATTAAAGGAGTAGACTTTCTCGAGTGCACTTTGAGCTTTTTTCTCATCAACAATAGGCATAAGACCACAAGCTCTAGCATACCTGAAAGGTGATGAATGAACGAATGAGAACTAATCGACAATTACATTGTGTGGTCATAAATTTAAAGAGCGATCCAAACATGTATAAACCTGAATAACTACTGATAATAACAAAACCTACAGATGGCACTGGAAGCACGACATGGTAAGAAAATGCAATTTAAGAGCATGCCATGCAAGGTCAACATTGAATGTTGAAAAAAAAAAGAGTATCAATGGTAAACATATAGAACAAGTGCCTGATTGAAATATAGAGTACAAGAGCAACTTAAGTAGCTATAGAGTATATATTATATTGCAATTATTGAACCGCAAAGAGATCCACAACTACAAACTAAGATGATCACATAGGTCAGTGTAATACCATTGTCCAGCCAACTGATCAGCCTGAATAGATGAACTTGTCTTGCCACCACTACTATCATAATTGAAATATGAGCCATTCCACAGTTTTTGGTACACCAATTTTGCCCTCTCATATTTATTCCAAAACATTTGTTCTGCAACTGTGTCACCAACTTCACGTGCCATGGCTGAAGCGGCCTGTAGGGCAGCCACCCAAAGCCCTCCACTATAAGCACTCACACCTGTAACTGACCACACATCATAGGTCTGGTCAGGAAAACCTTCATTTTCAATCATCCCATCTCCATCCTTATCAAACTGTTCCATGTAGGCCATGGCCATGTAAACTGCAGGCCAAACTGCTCGAGCAAAGGACTTGTCACCTGTTGCTACTGTATCTCTATAAACTTGCAGAACAAATTTGGGATTTAAGTCTTTCCACCTATCAGTGTTGTAAAGGGTATAAGCATTCACTTTGAACCATGGATCAAATAATCCAAGATCATGAGGAACAGCACCAAGAACTTTTCTTGCAGCCCACTTACCATCATGTACGAGTTGCTGCTTTTCAGGATCATGCATCATTACAGCTGCTGCAAAATCTCTCTGAATGCTGAGCTCAATTTTTGGAAATAGCATAATCAGAGAGAAGGATGCATAGAAATGGACATCATATGTATTCCACATGTAATATTCAATCCCTTCAAGATATAGAAATTGACCAATATTCTCCTCCCCTTGAAGCAATGATGTTCCAAAAGCAGAATTTGATGCAATGGGAGTGTGTATTCTCTCTAGAACTGATGCCATTCTGTCCAGGATATCAACCGCAGTATTGTTTCCTTCCATGCTTTTATGCATGTTTTCATAATCTGAATTTGATACATCAAGGGAGAATTTCCTTTCTTCAATTCCAGATAAACTCTGTATTGGTGGTGAGCCATCTGTGCATGGTCCTAGTCAGTGAAAATTACTCAGCAAACCTAATTAGCTAACAAGTTTCACTGGACTCAAACATACCTGTCCATATTGTCCCTCCGGCATTAAGATAATAGAGCTCATTAAATAGAGTAGGAGCATACCTGCAACAGACCTTAAAAAAGTATTACACTTCTGCAAGCTACCTAGCTGCAAGTCAATATGGTTAACGTTTAAAACATACCATTCTGGAAGATTCTTGTCCTGCAGAATGGGCCTTTGCCATTCTTCAATTTGAGACTCCCACAATCCATGACCTAAAATAACAATGACAATGGGACAAACTAATCAAATTCTTGAGCACAATTAAGATAAATATTTATGTTGTCTTTAGTGGATGATAACTGAACAAAGCAGAACAAAGAATTAGTAGATGATATATCAAACATTTATTGATTTAGTTGCACAAAGAAAATAACCATTTGGCTCAAAGAATTAGTAGATGATATAACATTTATTGATTTAGTTACACAAAGAAAATAACCATTTGGCTCAAAATACCAAGCATTTATTGATTTAGTTAAAGAGGATAACTATCTCACATCTCAGAGCAAAAAAAGGTACTAGATGAGACGAACTGATTGTAAGAGAGTAGAAATAGTAGCTTCACATTTAAATAATGGCTAAGTTGAAATATGCTATTTAAAGAGATTTTGTTGAGCACTAATGAACAATTAGACATCCTTTGAAAAACATCACGAAGCTCAAAGTTAGGTGTTTAATATATTTAGAATCTTTTCCACAATGTATAGCACCAACCCACTGATTCACTGAAGACAATGTCCATTATCTTAAAAAAAAAGCCAAACTAGTAGCAGCTTTTAATTTGTTAGATCAAAAGAACTGAATCTTATTGGACTTTAGTCAATGAATAAGCGATCTTCACCTATCCAAAGTTACATAGAACTTGGAATTCTATGGAACGGGAAACAAAAACTGGATCATGGTATGGCACTTGGTATGGAACGGGAATAATGGGGGTAGGCTTCTTCGGAGTGCTTAGGTGGAACAGAACGTGACGCAATATAGTTTTCATCCATTAATGGTCTTAAATCATGTACCTTTCCTACAACAATCAAAAGTGTTTGACTAGAAGTAATACCAATTGACTTGGATTTGGAATTTCAGATTGCTACGTTTAGCATTCTGTTTCACAATTTGGAAAGAAACCCAGGAACGTAAATTATTGGGGTTCAACTATTTATGTTAACTCTCACCTACATGTGTTGTACGGATACAGTATACAGATACAAAGACATGAAAAACTAGGGTATGATGCTGTGAGATACAATAATAAACATATATATACTGTTGGTCGCTTGTAGTCGAAAATGCTGATTACGACTCTGTTTCTCTTACGTATTGTGCGTTACTCATGCTTGAGGGGAGTATAGAAGAATATGGTATATTTTGTGTCCATTTTTGGATTAGTAGGTTACTACTAGTAGATTCAGTCAAAGATTTGGTCTATATTTAGATCGAGTCAAGAGTCTTTCCATATTGAGTTAAAGAGTCTTATCTTTTATTTCTTGACTTGTTAAAGTCTACATATTTGTATACTTGAGTTATTATAAACAAGAATAAACACTCCTCCGAGAGTATGTTGGTTACTCCCCAAATGTTAACAACCAAATTAGAGTTACCCACCATCACTTCTCGTCTTTCTTCTCCATTTAAATCTCACCAGTTCTTAATGCTAACATAATAGAGAGTGTCTCATGAGAGCCATTTAACTGGTTTAACAAATCATTTAGGAAACCAAACCTAAATCACAAATCCAACCCTAGTCAGTTATATCGAAAGAACCAAAACAACATTTCCAAAAAGGGAAAGTGTTGTCTATGGCCAGTTCAGACTCTCGATACCTATGTTGCATGGATATTGGATACTCCTCAGGAGGACCGACACCTATTGGGTACGATACTTTCTTCAACACTCATGTCGAATATGGCTCACCCATGTCTAGGCTCCAAAAAGACAAAGCATAGTTGAAAGTAATTATTGACATATTTTTTATCGTGTCAAACATATATGGAATGAGAAAGTAACATTCCTTTGCATTGAATCATTTCTAGATATTTTTTGGAACCTAGTTACTACCTAAATATCCTTAAATTTAGATTTTAAGGTGTAATATATAAAAATATATAAGAATATGTTTTTATGTGTATATATAAGTATCCATGTCTACATGTGTCCCAAAATTTTCAAAAATGGTGTCCCGTATATGTATCATGTCCGTATCTAAGGTCGGTGCCCTGTCTATGCAACCTAGATGGACACCATGCGCCACAATTCTTGTTGTTGTTTGAAGACTGACATGGTTGCGGTCGGCGTCTGCTGTCGGCCCAATGCTTCTGACGATCTTGGGCAACCCTGAGTCTGTCCCTGATTATCTTTACCTTATCTGCAACCTCTGTAATCATCTCTGGTCCGAGCATGACTCTTTCTCCTACGTAGTCCCAAGCAAAAGGAGTGCGGCAACGACATCCATACAATGCTTCGAACGGTGTCATGCCGATGCTAGCTTGGTGGCTGTTGTTGTAAGAGAACTCTACCAAGTGCAAATGGTCTTCCCAAGACCCGCCAAAATCTAAGACGCAAGACCTCAACATATCTTCCAGCGTCTGAATGGTTCTCTCCGATTGTCCGTCGGTCTGTGGGTGATAAGCGGTGCTGAACTTCAGTTGAGTCCCCGGACTATCATGCAAGCTCTTCTAAAAAAGGAAAGTAAAGCGGCTGTCCCGATCTGATACAATGCTTACCGGAACTTCATGTATCTGGACTATGTGTTGCATGTATAAAGCTGCCAACTTCTCGGTAGATAAACTAACCTTGAAGGAGATAAAGTGAGCAGACTTAGTCAGTATATCTTGGGACATGCATGGGCCACCACTAAAACATGTCACGATCTGATCCCAAGATGTTTGGGTCAAGTCGGATCATGCCCAGCCTACGCCGTGGTGAGACGGCGGTAGTAAGCTGTTTGATCAATAGTGGAACTCCAACTCACAACATCTAAATTTGTGGAAATAAAAAAAACTTTTATTCACAATTCAAAGCATACAAGTGCTAGCCGAAGCTGGAGGAAAAACTAAGCTGAAATAACTTAAGTTGTAATAAGGTTTACAACTTCAAATACAATGTTGAAGGAAAGACTAAAGCAAATAAAGTAAATAATTCTAGGCTAACTAAGTAGCCGGTTCAGGTGCCTCCGGGACAGTGTTCTCAAAGGTTGATTCCAGTGGTTCCTCAAGATACAAGTTGGGGTCATAGAAGCTACTAACGAATAGCTCTTCGTCCTCAAATTCGCCTATGATAAAAAGTGGAATTTCCAGTAGGAATGAACAAGTACACAATCTCAGACTCTAGCATTTTAAGCAATAGTTGAAAAACACATATTTGAAACAATTGAAATATTTTAATGCAATGAAACAATTGAAATATTTGATGCAAGGAAACAATTGAAATATTTCATGCAATGAAACAATTGTGATTTGACTAGGTAGACACTTGTGACCGGCTGGTAGATTCAATTTGTATTATAGCATACGATCTGGCTTCGGCACACGTGCAAGTATGGCTTCAGCTATCCACAATAATTCTAAGGGGGTTTGGTCACAAGTACTACATTACTCTCCAATCTACGAGTCAATATTTGAGTTTATAGAGAAGAACTCCGTAGTGCAATGTGTCAATATGCAATAAGAAAAACAATACCAGAATCCAGTAGTGTACTTGCTTTGAGTTAGTAAAAAGGAAGATGGAGGTAAGGAGGATCTCAGTCTAGTCATCGAAACCCTACATTTAATTAAAAGGACGTCTGCTTTACACTATTTGTCAACTTGTATAAAAGAATCCGTTTGTAATTTGTTTGTGAAGAGTAGCATCTCAATTTATTTGAAAAACTTGTGTTTTATACTGTATATATAAAATTATGTTTTTTCCTTTTAATGATAAAACGTGAAGTTATTGATATAAATATAAAACTTGTATTTTTAAGGCGTTCTAATTTATGCGAGAAAATCTTTATTTTTCTTTTTAGAAAATAACCATTTTTGATTTCATTTTATAAATAAAGCTAGCGTGCGATATCGAACATTCTACTATCAAAATTAAACACAGAAAAAGAGCTACCCCTAAGTTACACAATGCATGGCTCAGAGAAAGAAAGAAAAAAAATGGGCTTATGCCCTTACAACACATTTATGAAAAATAAAATAAAAAAGAAATAAAAATCCTAAGCTACGCTGCGACGATCTTCTAAAAGCCGAAAAACGGTCCAGTCAGAAGGCACGAGTGCCCGGCACCTAAAATACAGAGCGCCAAGTAACCAGTTCTACAAAATCTAAAATAATTTAGAGTCACAAGGTAGGGACATGTAGAGTCTCAGACTTGGTACGTAGTCACATGTTGCTAATAGCTTACGCCTCAACGTACGGGAAAGCCCAGTAACGTTTGCGTTTCGCTAAAGGCTCATTCGACCATTTTGGTCGTCGCCAAGGTGGATACAATAAGTCTCAATTTAACCCAAAAATACGCCAACATAAATAAACCAATAAAATGTAAGATATACGTCTATGTAAAGTATATTTTGTAATGATCAGGTTTTCGAAAATAGCAACAATATATACGTATATATTTTTAAATGAGTTACAATATTAAGAGTATAATTAAAACGTAATTTTCCTTTTAAATCATATATAATTATATACAAAAATAACACCTCTATGTTAACAAAACTAAACTACAGAACTAATTTATATAACAAAAACTACAGAGGAAATTTATATATCAAAACTACATAACCAATTTATATAACAAAACTACAGTACCAAATTTATATATCAAAACTACATAACCAATTTATATAACTAGCCTACAGTACCAAATCCAACCAACACAATTTCTAATCAATCCCAAAATTCACAGAAACAAACCCAAGTCCGAATCGGACTATAGAACAACATAACTGAATCATTCTAACAACTTCACAAATTCTATCCAAGCCAACTTCACATAACCAAAAATCCCAAAACAATGTTCCGAGCACGAAACCGAATCAACGATCCAAGGATCGTTCCAGGTATCCATGCAAGCAACATAAAATATTCGAATCCCGTAACGGAATCGAGGCCGCTCATCACAGACTACTACGGGGAGGGACGAACTACTCGGTTTAGGAATTATACCGAAAGTTGATGTCGAAATCCGAAAAGCGGCCTTGGACTCGGATCGCGGCGCTTACTGGCTCGAAGGCCTAGGAAGCACGTCTGGACAAGAACGGCAGCGGCCAGGGGCGGTCGCTCGCGGGTCGGCGGCTAGGGAGGCACGACGCTTGCCATAAGGGGGCGCGGAGGGGTCCGCGATTGGGCGCCAGCGGTCGGACAAGGTCGCAAGAACGGCCGAAAGGGGACTCGGTTTAGGAATTATACCGAAAGTTGATGTCGAAATCCGAAGGGTGGCCTCGGACTCGAATCGCGGTGCGACGTCACTGGCTCGAAGGCCTCGGAAGGAACGGCATCGGCCAGGGGCGGTCGCTTGTGGGTCGGCAGCTAGGGCGGCACGGCGCTGGCCGGAAGGGCACGCGGAGGGGTCCGCGGGTCGGGCGCCGGCGGTCTGACGCGGTCGTGGGAACGGCCGAAAGGGAACTGGCCGGGAAGGCGCCGACGAACAGGGGGTCGGCCGCGGGACGCGGGGAGGAAGGGAGAGGGTTTGTACAGTAAGGAAGAGAGGGGTGCTGTGTTGGGGAAGGAAGAGGAATAATGGTGAGCGAGTGATTCTGTGGGTTTCTCTTGTGAAGGAAGTGATGGTGGTGGTTTATAATTGTTTTTAGTTTGGGAGGAGAGGAAAATGTATGGAGGAAGGTGCTGGTAGTGAGAGAGGGGGGGGGGGGGGGGTTTGAGAACGTGGAGAGAATAAAGGGGACAGGGGTGAACGTGCGACTGAGAGTGGAAGGGGATGAGTTTGAACGGGTGAGTGAGTTTGCTTTGTTTTCTCTCTTTTTTATTAAAGTAACGTAGGTTTTGGGTTTTAAGGAAATAAATGAATGGGCTTCGGAATTAAGGAACGGCTTAGGATCCAAGGTCCAATGCGCAACAACACAAATAACAATCCATAATTAATATTAAAACCGTAATCTAATTTACGACGACTAATATATATAATAGTGATAATAATAATATACTAGTAATAATACTAATAACTATATTAATATTACTAACTAATACTAATCTAAAACTACACTAATGGAATTAAAATCCAATAATTCTTGCAAATACCCAATTTAATAAATTATCCAAATTTGGGTTTTACAAACTTTCCGTCTTACGAAATTTCGTCCTCGAAATTTTAAGGATAGAGATAGGGTTTAGTCATACCTTAAAACATGTGAGGGTATTTCTTCCTCATGTCAGCCTCCCGCTCCCAAGGAGAGAAGGATGCCATTTGGGTTATTATAGACAGACTGACTAAGTCTACTCACTTTATCCCCTTCAAGGTTGGTTTATCCAACGAGAAGTTGGCAATATACATACAACACATAGTCCGAATACATGGAGTTCCTGTAAGCATTGTATCAGATTAGGACAGCCGCTTTACTTTCCATTTTTGCAAGAGCTTGCATGATAGTCCGGGGACTCAACTGAAGTTCAGCACCGCTTATCACCCACAGACCGACGGACAATCGGAGAGGACCATTCAGACGTTGGAAGACATGTTGAGGTCTTGTATCTTGGATTTTGGCGGGTCTTGGAAAGACCATTTGCACTTGGTAGAGTTCTCTTACAACAACAGCTACCAAGCTAGCATCGGCATGACATCGTTCGAAGCATTGTATGGACGTCGTTGCCGCACTCCTTTTGCTTAGGACGACATAGGAGAAAGAGTCGTGCTCGGACCAGAGATGATTACAGAGGCTGCAGACAAGGTAAAGATGATCAGGGACAGACTCAGGGTTGCCCAAGATCGTCAGAAGCATTGGACCGATAGCAGTCGCCGGCCATTGGAGTTCGAGGTAGGAGACAGTGTATTTGTCAAGATCTCTCCCACCAGGATAACTATCGGATTTGGAAGAGCTGGAAAGCTTAGTCCCAGATACATCGGCCCATTCGAGGTATTGAGCCGAATTGGAGAAGTGGCGTATCGGGTGGCATTACCACCTAATCTTGAAGGCGTGCACGTCTTCCACGTTTCGCAGCTAAGGCGTTACATTCCAGACCCGAGCCATATTTTGGACCATTCATTGTTGGAGATTGGTCCTAGTCTTACAGTGCCAGACCAGCCAGTGGAGATATTAGACCACAGGGAGAAGAAGATGAGGAACACTGTGATCCCGCTAGTCAGAGTAGCATGACGTCACCACTCTCCAGGCAAGTCTACCTGGGAGCGGAAGGCTAACATTAGGGAGAAATACCCTCAGCTATTTTGAGGTATGACTAAACCCTATCTCTACCCTTAAAATTTCGAGGACAAAATTTCCTAAGGAGGGAAACTTGTAAAACCCAAATTTGGATAATTTATTAAATTGGGTATTTGCAAGAATTATGGGCTTTTAATTCCATTAGTGTAGTTTTAGATTAGTATTAGTTAGTAATATTAATAATCGTTATTAGTATTATTACTTGTATATTATTATTATTATATATATATTAGTAGTCGGAAATTAGATTACGGTTTTAATATTAATTATAGAATATTATTTGTGTTGTTGCGCGTTAGACCTTGGACCCTAAGCCGTTCCTTAATTCCGAAGCCCATTCATTTATTTCCTTAAAACCCAAAACCTACTTTCCTTTAAAAAAAGAGAGAAAACAAAGCAAACTCACTCACCCGTTCAAACTCATCCCTTCCACTCTCAGCCGCACGTTCACTCGTGTCCCCTTTAGTCTCTCCACGTTCTCAAACCCCCCCCCCCCCCCCCCAATCTCTCACTACCAGCACCTTCCTCCATACATTTCCCTCTCCTCCCAAACTTAAAACAATTATAAACCACCACCATCACTTCCTTCACAACAGAAACCCACAAAATCACTCACTCACCATTATTCCTCTTCCTTCCCCAACACAACACCCCTCTCTTCCTTACTCTACAAACCCTCTACCTTCCTCCCCACGTCCCGCGGCCGACCCCCTGTTCGCCGGCGCCTTCCCGGCCAGTCCCCTTCCAGCCGTCCTAGGGGTGCAACTCGGGCGGGTTGGATCGAACTTGAGGTCAACCCGAGCCCAATCCGATGAATCATATGCCTAGCCCGAACCCAAGCCCGACTCGACCTCGGGTTCAACATATGAAGCCCAAGACAAGTCTGGAGGATCGGGTTGGGCCGGGTCAATCGGATTTATCGGTCTCTAATAATATATTTAAAATAATTTCAAACAAGAGTAATATTAAATACATAATCAAATAGCAATCAAGCCTCAACCATTACAAAATAAAATTGGGTAAAGATTTAGGACCAGGAGTTGAAGAGTTTGGGTGAAATTTTTTAGGATTTAAACTTTTTATTTAAGAAGTATGAAACAATATATATATAAATTATATATATGTCGGGTTTCGGGTTCTTCGGGTAACCCGACCCATGAACCCAAGCCCAATCCGATTTTTGATCGGGTTCAAATATTTTAACCCGAACCATAGCCCGAACCCGAGTATCTTCAACCGTAACCCAACCCATTAACGGGTTTATCCAATCGGGTTAGGGTTTAGCCCGTCCGAGTTGCACCCGTAGGCCGTCCGCGCGACCGCGTCCGACCGTCGGCGCCCGACCCGCGGACCCCTCCGCGCGCCCTTCCATCTAGCGCCGGGCCGCGCCGCCCTAGCCGCCAACCAGCGAAGGACGCCCCTGGCCGCTGCCGTTCTTGTCCAGACGTGCTTCCGAGGCCTTCGAGCCAGTGACGACGTGCCGCGATCCGAGTCCGAGGCCACCCTTCGGATTCCGACATCAACTTTCGGTATAATTCCTAAACCGAGTAGTTCGTCCCTCCCCGTAGTAGTCTGTGATGACCGGGTTCGATTCCGTTACGGGATTCGAATATTTTACGTTGCTTGCATGGATACCTGGAACGATCCTTGGATCGTTGATTCGGTTTTGTGTTCGGAACATTGTTTTGGGATTTTTGGTTCTGTGAAGTTGGCTTGGATTGAATTTGTGAAGTTGTTAAAATGATTCAATTCTGTAGTTCGGGTCCTATATTCCGATTTCAGACTTGGGTTTGTTTCTGTGAATGTTGGGATTGGTTAGAAATTGTGTAGGTTGGATTTGGTTCTGTAGGCTTGTTATATAAATTGGTTATGTAGTTTTGATATATAAATTTGGTACTGTAGTTTTGTATAACAAGCCTTATAACAAAACTACAGTACCAAATTGAGACTTATATAAATTGGTTATGTAGTTTTCTTTTAAATCATATATAATTATATACAAAAATCACACCTTTATGTTATACTCTTAATATTATAACTCATTTAAAAATATATACATATATATTATTACTATTTTCGAAAACCTGGTCGTTACAAAATATACTTTACATAGACGTATATCTTACATTTTATTGGTTTATTTAGGTTGGCGTATTTTTGGGTTAAATTGAGACTTATTGTATCCACCTTGGCGACGACCGATATGGTCGAATGAGCCTTTAGCGAAACGCAAACTTTACTGGACATTCTCGTACGTTGAGGCGTAAGCTATTAGCACCATGTGACTACGTGACCAAGTCTGAGACTCTACATGTCCCTACCTTGTGACTCTAAATTATTTTAGATTTTGTACAACTGGTTACTTGGCGCTCTGTATTTTAGATGCAGGGCACTCGTGCCTTCTGACTGGACCGTTTTCCGGCTTTTAGGAGATCGTCGCAGCATAGCTTAGGATTTTATTTCTTCTTTATTTTATTTTTCATAAATGTGTTGTAAGGACATAAGCCCATTTTCCCTTTCTTTCTCTGAGCCATGTATTGTGTAGCTTAGGAGTAGCTCTTTTTCTGTGTTTAATTTTGATAGTAGAATGTTCGATATCGCACACTAGCTTTATTTATAAAATGAAATCGAAAATAGTTATTTTCTAAAAGGAAAAATAAAGACTTTATCGCATAAATTAGAACGTCTTAAAAATACAACTTTTACACTTATATCAACAACTTCACGTTTTATCATTAAAAGGGAAAAACATAGTTTTATATATATAGTATAAAACACAAATTTTCCAAATAAATTGAGATTCTACTCTTCACAAACAAATTACAAACAGACTCTTTTATACAAGTTGACAAATAGTGTAAATCAACGTTATAGTTAATAAATCGTTAGTGTAATTATTAAACCAAGAAATTGACTAGAATCAATATTAGAGATTGCAACTAGAACATCGTAGAAATGGTTATATTGGAACTAAGACGTCCTTTTAATTAAATGTAGGGTTTCGAGGACTAAGACTGAGATCCTCCTTACCTCCATCTTCCTTTTTACAAACTCAAGGCAAGTACACTACTGGATTCTGGTATTGTTTATTTTATTGCATATTGACACATTGCACCACGGAGTTCTTCTCTATGAACTCAAATATTGACTCGGGGATTGGGGAGTAGTGTAGTACTTGTGACCAAACCCCTCTTAAATTATTGTGGATAGCTGAAGCCACACTTGCATGTGTGCCGAAGCCGGATCGTATGCTAGAATACAAATTGAATCTACCAGCCGGTCACAAGTGTCTACCTATTCAAATCACAATTGTTTCATTGCATGAAATATTTCAATTGTTTCCTTGCATCAAATATTTCAATTGTTTCCTTGCATTAAAATATTTCAATTGTTCAAATATGCATTTTTCAACTATTGCTTAAAATGCTAGTGTCTGGGATTGTGTACTTGTTCATTCCAGACTGGAAATCCCATTTTTCACCATAGACGAGTTTGAGGACGAAGAGCTATTCTTCAGTAGCTACTATGAACCCAACTTGTTTCTTGAGAAACCACTGGAACCAACCTTGGAGAACACTGTCCTGGAGGCACATGAACCGGCAACTTAGTTAGCCTAGATTTATTTACTTTATTTGCTTTAGTCTTTCCTTCAGCATTGTATTTGAAGTTGTAAACCTTTTTACAACTTATTATTTCAGCTTAGTTTTTCCTCCAGCTTCGGCTAGCACTTGTATGCTTTGAATTGTGAATAATTTTTTTTATTTCCGCAAATTTAGATGTTGTGACTTGGAGTTCCACTATTGATCAGACAGCTTACTACCGCCGTCTCTCCACGTTCTCAACCCCCCTCCCAAATCTCTCCCTACGAGCACCTTCCTCCATACATTTCCCTCTCCTCCCAAACTAAAAACAATTATAAACCACCACCATCACTTCCTTCACAAGAGAAACCCACATAATCACTCGCTCACCATTATTCCTCTTCCTTCCCCAACACAACACCCCTCTCTTCCTTACTCTACAAACCCTCTCCCTCCTCCCCGCACCCCGCGGCCGACCCCCTGTTCGCCGGCGCCTTCCCGGCCAGTCCCCTTCCGGCCGTCCCCACGACCGCGTCCGACCGCCGGCGCCCGACCCGCGGACCCCTCCGCGCGCCCTTCCGGCCAGCGCCGCGCCGCCCTAGCCGCTGACCCGCTGAATTGTTATGATCAATCTATATAGGCAAATTGAGGCCCTTGTCCGTTGTCAGCAAGCGAAAAGTTATCAAAATAACTTGGAAGATTTTTTTTTGCTTAATGGAGTGCTCCTTGTTGTGGACATTCATTGGAACCTTATTCGGTCTCTTGTCAAGAAAGTGGGGGTTAAGGTTAGTTTTGAGTCAGATAACATTCTGGTGACTAAGAGGTGGACAATTTGTTGTGGAAGGGTATTGCAGCAAAAGTCTTCTACCTTGAATGCACACCTAGGAAGCACAGATAACTCCAATATTGGTGGCAATGTATCATATTCGTATTATATGTGTCAGGAATGACATACACTCCAAAACACACTAGGACAGGACAAAATTTGTGTCATGTCCATCTCATGGTTCCCATGCGTACATATTTTGCAGTATTGGCAAAACTGAGAGCAAAATCGCTGAAAATACAGATTCAAAAACCACTATAGCCCTTGAAACCGTCGAACCGAAACTGTGAATCTTTATTTGTATCATGGAACATATATGTACACTCATCCTTATATTCTTGGTGTATATGGACTGTTAACATTGATACATGGAAAATCATATTAAGAACCTACAAAAATAGTATACGACTTGTTAATATTTATACATTTAAATGTTGTATGAAGTTTATGTCAAAGTCCTATAAGAGGAGTCATAGTCCAAGAAGACTTCATGCACATTGTAGATGCCTATTTATATTAACATGCACAAGAATTATTGAGGGCCTCAGTAATGGAGTTTGCTAGTCTATGATTCTATCTATACATGTTTATAAGCATGCATATGCAGACATATTAAAAAGTTGATAACTCTTTTTATCTAGTTTATTACTTTGATCACAATGTAAATGCCTACTTACGGTAACATGCATAAAAAAACAATGAAGCCCCCCCCCCCCCCCCCCCCCCCCCAATAATTCAAATATAGAAGGCACACACTGTAACTTCCATGGTTCCACCTGGTTCCACAATGTCTATAAGATCTTATATAAATGTCACTCTCAAGATTTTGGTATCTTTCTAGAAAGTAAAAGCAGGGCAGAATGGAAAATTTTACAGGAAAGCCTCACTAAATTTACAGGTAAGCCTAACTATATCAAAGGATCAACAGAAACCAGCACCATATACATGTGACATTGATTGTGTGTAGACAAAGTTACCAGTGATAGCATCATGTGCGAGCCTTGCAGCAGCATCTCCATCGGTTCCATAAAATTTTGTATAACGCCTGATATAATAAGATAAATAAGCACAGATACTCGGAAACATTACTTCAGGGCAAGCCCAAGCTAACGAAAATTTTGCATTCTATTAAATATTGATCACTACACTTACCTATGATAAACTTTCCCACTAGGAAACATTACTTCAGGGCAAGCCCATGCTAATGAAAAAGTAAGAGTACGAGTCGCTTGAGAAGGGAGTGACACAGAAGCTGCAACAGCCGCTCCAATAGATGAACCTGGTTCCGAGGGCGTGAATGTATCCTTGGAACCAAGGTGGTCAAAGTTTCCATTCTATTAAATAAAAGTATAATCAAATACAGAATTGTGGACAATAAGAAAGCTAAAGTTACTTTCATATATGGTATAAGAGTAGGCAATAACTAATTGATTTATACTTTGCATTTCTAGAATGTAAAATAGTGGTAGAACCATGAGGCAGTAGATTAGACAAGAAAGAGAAGGACCTAGCAAATTTATCCAGTGATCTATTTGATGTGGCGACAGGCACAACACTGATGATCATGGCAACACGAACATTGCAACAACTTTGTTGTTTCCATGTCATGCCCACTACATGTCTGGAAACCTATTTCGCAGTGTCCATGATTCCTAGGTACATACATAAAACAGATTACACAACCAAATCATAGTACGGTATAAAGAGGTAGAAAGTTAGGACTGCTGCCCAGTTTAGGTGTTTCCATTACCAGATCTAATGTGTGTATTTCTATGGAGTACAGAACAATGCTCCGTACATCATCAGTTTTGATGTTTGTATTTCTATTGACAACACTTCATACGTTATCTATAATTATTTTCATACAGCAGTAGAGATACAACAACAACAACAAAACCTTTATCCCAAATTTTTGCGATCGGCATACAACAGTAGAGATGAACAGAGAAAGAAGTCTCATTACCCAAACAAATATGAAACCTCTTCATTACTATTCTCTTTTTAGTCTCACATTTAATAATCTACAATGAGGTGTGCAGCGGGAGGGGGCTGGAGAGGGCTCCAAATGCCAGGGAGGGAGGTCGGAGGTCGGAGGTCAAGGGTAGGTGCTGGAGTGCAGGGGAGGGCAATGATGCAGGAGTGCAACAGATAAGCAATAACGAGTGTTCAATGGGCTGCAAGGGGGGAGGCGAGTATGCTGTGCACAAGAAGGAAGAAAGAAAAGGGGTGACGAAAGTTAGGTGAAAGGGGGTGGTGGAGCTGGGAGGGAATTAGGATTAGGATTAAAAAAGAGTTGGTGGATAGAGGGGGGAGTTTTTTTTACTAGGTAACTGAGCAAACTTTCTCAGATACCATGTAGAAATGAAAACTCAACAACATCCTCTCTCCCCGGCTCATGCTTGACTCTGGTTATTTGCACACCAATCATCAATTTTATGCATCCTTTATTGATCCACTGCGTGAACCGATCTCCATTGCACGCTCCACTCGGTTTGACCGTCAGGCCCTCGATCCCCTATCCGGATAGACTACTCCTCCAATAAGGACATATCATAAGCACTCAGATTCGAACCTTCGACCTGATTTTCCGGTCTTATGTCTTTGAGTGTTGACTTGGGCCAATACTTGTTGACGTGTAAAAACCCAGTAAACCAAGTCGAGCGTTTGAATACATGTGTGTGCTATGCACTTAAATATTAAAGGAAATGAACCAAGATATTCAAGTAGTGGCTGATTGAGAGTAAAATCTAAAGGAACGGTCTACCCGAGTATTCAATTCGTAGAAGTGACAGCCGGTCCGATTAGAATGTACAATGTAGATTAAGACAAGCGGTGAAGTGAGTAAGGCGTCCGATTAGAATGTACAATGCAAATTGAGACAAGCGGTAAATTGAGTAAGACTGCTCTAGACAAAGGAAGTCGAGAGACGTACAGAGAGGGACCCGAGCCTAGGCCGAGTAGATTGATGTAATAAAAACCGAACTTAAGCGAAGTAGAAAAAGAAAAATTCTAAAGATTTTTTTTAACATATATAGCCTTCTAAGTTTAGGATGACAAACCTTCTAATTTGTCATTGGGTATCCGTATCATAAGATTTACTTCCCCTCACATTTCTCCCCTTCACATTACGAAAATATCCAAGATTGGTAGAACGAGTTAAATTATGAACATATCCAAGAATAGATTTGGTTTAAATCCTCTACAACATATTTGAGACAAAAGTTGACAAATGCATATAAAATAGAGCCTTTCGAAGTTGTATACATTGGATACAGACAACAAGAATTAGTTTGCCTTATTAAAACCTAGACTTGTTATGGTACATAATATTGTTGGAGAGTACATTTTGGAATAATATTGGAATTCATTTCCATTATGCTCAAGGCCAACTATAATATTGGAGGAGTGACACAAGAGGCTAGCTATGGATTAAAAGAACCATAAGGGCAACGTAGTTGTACAATGTTATGATACTTTTCTTAACACCCCCTCCCTCCATCAAACTCATGATGGATAAACCCACGAGAGTTTGTTAAGAAGATATAGAATGTATTTGTATTGTGACAACTTAGTGTCATCTTTAGACTGGACCTTGGGGATGAATATCTGATAGCATGAAATTTGGACTTAACAAGGAGATGTGGGTGTAAATGCCACGGGATGTAGGCTTACATGCTGCAAGAGATGTGTCCAAATGCAGCCAAGACTGACAACTGGAGTTGTTCAATCTAGACAGTTGGTGGTGGCATACAAAGGGGAGTGGAAAATTTATTGTTTGCAGGGTGGAAGTTGGATATTGGAACAATGAAGGCTCACCGAAGTAGTAGAAACAGATGAGTCAGGACCAAGTTGTGAGGACTCGGCGGTGGAGAAGGAGGAGGCGCAAGGTAATGTCAAGCCACTAACGAAAGCAACTTTGGTAGCTTGCGACTTGTTGCAACCAATAGGTAGTGAGAACGGGATTCCTTGATCAACTTTGTCCATTTTTGGGGATCCCTAAGCGAGAGAGGATACCAATCATCTTTTCTTATTGGCAAAAGTGTCCGTTTTTTGCAAGAGAGGAGGGATTATAGTATTATACATATCCTGACATAGCTGAGGTTGCCGGTAGTGGAAATTGATGTCAGTTTTAACTTTTAAGGACGTCGATGACAGATATAGGAGTCACGTGTCTCCGAGCGAGAGTTAAAATTAAGGTGAGTAGCAGAGTCATGGATGATGTCGTTGAACGCCGGGTGGAGGTGCTACTTGGAAGGGGAGGTGTAGCTCAGGACAAGCCGAGACAGTTGGTATTGAAGTCAAGTAGAATTTTGAAGTCAAGTATAATTGTTAAGCTCAGGCAATGGGAGTAAAGACTATTGGAATGATGCAAAGGCAGTAGAAGGTGTCGCAGTTGTGGGCGACGAAGTTCGGATGTAAGATGTAGCAGCTGACAAGTAGAATGTTGTCATACCATTAGAAGGGTAGGTGTCATTGACGATGCTCAAGATGTCAGGGAGGCAGCGTGAAGATTGTTTTCGTGGTCTAACTTGGATGATCGGTAGTTGTGGTTGATGGCATCAGCTTGATGATTCTTATAGTGGTCGAACTTGGAGGATTGGTAGTTGTGGTTGATGGCGTCAGGATGGGAACTATGTAAACCCCCTGATTTAATTTTTCAACTTACCATTTCCAGCTAGTTACTTTACAAAGTTTTGAATTTGCCTTGTTATTATTGTCATTATTATAATTATAATTATCATTATGGTTATTGTTATTATTAAATTTAATACTATCATTATTATTAGTATTAAGACTATTATTCCTTATTGTCATTTTTTAAAGATAACAATTATAATTATGAAAAAAAGACATTTTAAAGCTATATATTGTTATTATGCTATTGTTAATATTATTGGTAGTAGCAGTAGTAGTTATTTCCCTAGTTAATCTTAATTAAAAAAATCAGTTTCATTAGTAAATTACTAGTTATCTAATTAATCCTAATTAAAATTTATTACATTAATTAATCATTAGCGTATTATTATTAATTATCCTTAAGTAGTTAATTAACTCCCTATTTTTATTACTAAATTTCTTTCATAAACAACTAAACCAAAATTCACCCTCACTATTTAATTCCTCTCCATATTGTTCACCTGCACATGAACAATGTGCAACTCTCCCCCCCCCCTTCTAATCAGTAGGCCAACTATTCCCATGCCAATACTTATTCCCTCCAGGAGTAAATCCTAAACTATAGATCTCTAATTCTTTTAAACCAACAGCATCAGTCCTTTCACGTCAAGAATCGGTTGCAACCTCGTATCCTCTGACACCCCCTCCGACCCAACTCCTCGATCAATGCCGCAATCGCCAGCCCTTTTGGTATCAGAGCATGGTTTAGGTTTCAGTTTGCATTAGATTCCTTCAATTTGTGCATTCATAACATATAGAATTTTGTTAGAACCCATATTACATTGCATGAGTACCTGTAGCGGTCAACAATACCAACCCACTCCTGATATGGCCCATGAACAAGATCAAATGTTGCAAGATATTCTAAACCATCTCATTAACATGGAAAAGGATATCAATGCGCTAAAAACATCTAATGAAGATACTAGAAACCGAATCAAAAGACTTAAACGTGAACGTCATAAACTCCTATTGGATGAGGGTTCCCATCATAGTAGCCATCGAGAGATGAATAGAGACAGACATAGGGGTTTGGATCATCGTAGGAATGACCTAGTTAGACATCAAGACTATAGGCAACACTAAGATAATCTGGATAGGGATCGACCTAGAGGCCTTGATCACCGTCAGAATGACCCTATCAGACATTATGACTAGCCACCCCCGAGACCTCATCGGGACCTAGGAGACAAGAGGATAATAAGAAGCATGAAGATAGAAGCGTCTACTTTTGACGATCAACTGGACCCAAAAGTTTTCATCGACTGGATGATAGACATGACCACTATTTTCGGTGGTAAGATATGTCCGAGGCTAGGAAAGTCCGTTTTGCCACAACGAAACTTATTGGGCAAGCAAAGTTGATTTGGCAAAGTGTTGAGTGATTGTTGGTACAAAGGAGGCAAGAACCCATTCTTACATGGGATGAGATGAAAGAGAAGTTGGAAAAAAATACTTGCCAACTTCCTACCGACAATGCCTCTTGGTCCAATGGCAGAAAGTGACCCAAGGCAATCGTCATGTCACGGAATACATCTCCAAATTCGACGAATATTTAATTCGATATGGAGTGACAAAAGAGGTTGGAATAACCCTTTCTAGGTTTAGGTATGGGCTTCGAGATGACTTACACCATGAATTATTTCTGGGTGAGGTGACGTCATTAGAGCATACTTATCAATGGGACAAGAATCTTGACCGATTTCAAATACCCTCTTTTAATAGGCAGCATGATTCATGGGCTACCCATAACAGACCCAACGAGTCGAACCCTAGAATTAATCAGTCCCAACCCAAGCCAAAACCTAGTGTACCGTCATCGTTAAGAAACCCCAACGAAAAGGGTTTACTTGGGGATGCTCCCAAGGACAATCCTAGATGTCATGGTTATGGTCGTTACGCACATCAGTGTCCGACTCGAACCCTCATTATAGATGATCAACCCGGCGAGGACCAGGATGACAACGTAGTAGAACGTGAACCATATCTAGGAGAGTGCGAAGATGATCGTCCTGAAGACGATGGATACACGGGGTCTCATTAATAGTTCCTCGACCCTTGGAATGTTGATAGGGGGTGCGAAAACTTTAGGCTTAGTGTTGTTCAAAGTATCTTGTCACAAGCTAGAGACACTAACGATTGGCACCGTACCTCCATTTTTCACACCTTTATTATAATTTGTAATCAATCATGTAAGGTGATTTTGGATAGTGGGAGTTGTGTTAACGATATTGCAGCTAAAGTGGTAGCCAAGACTTGTCTTAAGACTGAACCTCACCCTAATCCGTATAAGGTTAGATAGGTAGATGAATCATCCATCAGCGTTAAGGAGAGATGTCTTGTTCCCATAGAGTTTGCTATTTACAAGACAAGGTATGGTACGATGTGATTAAGATGGATGTGGGACATATCATCTTAGGAAGACCTTGGCTATTCGACTTAGACATCAGTCTCTATGGTCGTTCTAACTCTTGCACCTTCATGTATAAGGGTCAAAAGATTAGGCTCAACCCTAAGCAACCAAAATCCAAATATTGAGAAGAGTTGGACCGCCGACAAGAAGAAAGGACTTGCCCTTATAGGCCCTAAAGAAATAGAAGATGAGATTGCTAAAGGGACTGCAGTAGTTGCCTTGGTTGTTAGGGAAGTCCAAGATGACTCCTGAGAGCAAGTCCCAACTAAAGCAATCCATGTCCTAGAGGAGTTTAAGGATGTTTTTTTCGAGGATCTCCCAAACTGTTTACCACAGATGCGTGACAACCAACACTGCCCTTCCTAATTTTTTGAAAGTGTTTGAGGTTGCATGTGATGCTTCTGGCATAGGCATAGGTGGGATCTTGGCCCAAGAGACATCCAGTAGCTTTCTTTAGCAAAAAAATGAACGAGGCCAACCAGCGCTACTCCACCTACGATAAGTTGTTCTATGCGGTCATTCAGTCACTTCGCCATTGGCGACATTATTTACTACCGTATTAATTCGTTATATATTCTGAACACGAGCCCTTGAGATACCTCGACTCCCAGAAGAAATTGAACGCTAGACATGGTAGGTGGGTCGAGTTCTTGCAACGCTAACTTAGATGTTAAAACATAAGGCGAGAGTTTGAGAACAAAGACACTGATGCGCTTAGCCGACGTATAGCAGTACTGTATGGCATAAGTGTTGAAGTTGTCGGCTTTGATAAAGTCAAAGAGGAGTACGAGTTGTGCCCTGATTTTGGTGATATTTATATACTTTTGAGAGATGTGTTGACTCGTGAGATAGATGGCTTTCCATTGGCTATTTATTTCGAGTTAGCAAGCTATGTATCCCACGTATGTCACTGAGAGATTTTTTTGGTGTGAGAATTACATGCAAGTGGTTTGTCCGATTGCTTTGGACGAAATAAGACTATAGAAGTTGTTGAGGACCAATTTTACTGGCCCAGTGTCAAAAGAGATGTTAAAAACTCATCGGCCAGTGTCATATTTGTCAAGCTAAGCAACAAAAACAAAGTAAAGACTTGTACACTCCGCTTCCTATACCTAACCGTCCATGGATAGATGTTAGTATGAATTTTGTGACAGTCTACCGAAGACCCTTAGAAAACACGATTCCAGATTTGTGGTAGTAGACCGTTTTTTGAAGATGGCCCACTTTCTGTCCTGCTCTAAAACGTTAGACGTCTCCAAAATTGCTAGAATTTATTTCGACGAAATCATTAGATTACATGGGTTACCAAAAACAATTGTATCCGACATGGACGTTAAGTTTCAAAGCTACTTTTAGAAAATTCTACGACACTTGAAAGGAACGAAGCTTATCATCTCCAAACTGATGGACAGACCGAGGTGGTTAATAGGAGTTTAGGGAATCTTCTACGTTGCTTGGTTGGAGAAAATATCAGGATTTGGGATCTCATTTTACCTAGAGCCGAGTTTGCATATAACTGTTCAGTTAATGGGTCCATAGGCATGAGCCCATTTCAGGTCGTGCATGGTTTCAAACCAAATATGTCTCAGCAATCTAGGATTTCTGATTCAGCATCCGCATTTGCCGAACATGCCCATAATTTTTATAAAGAAATCAGCAAAAAAAAAATTAAGTAATGCTCAATATAAGTCTTCTGCTGATAAACACAAAAAATTTCTTAAGTTTCAAATTGGTGATTATGTTATCGTCCGGATTAGACATGCGCGGTTTTCTCCAGGATCCGTTAAGAAATTACATGCTTGCAGTGCAGGACCATTTAGAATTTTGCAGAGAATTGGACCGAATGCATGTCATTGACTTACCACTTGTATTCGGGATCAGTTCTATATTTAATATTGAGGATCTTATGGCTTATAAAGGTCCCTCAATTAGTCCAAAAAATGCATTTGTGGATTCAAATGAGCCTACCTTCGAGCCTCTTCCAGAGAGTTCCCTACTATTGCCCTCATTTCCATGGTCCCAATCAGCATATCATATTGATAGAATATTGGATGATCACATCATCTCTATCGGAGATGCTGGTTGTCAACGTTACTTGGTTTGATGGAGAGGTCGCCTAGAATCTGATGACTCGTGGATTACACGGGAGGAGCTGCAGTAGCTTGATCCAAATTTACTGGAGTACTACGACAGTAGCAACTGGAGTCGTTCACAAAGTCGAAATTCTTTCTATCCCGGAAGAATTAATGAGGACATCACGCCCCCAATTACGAAGACCTACCAACGTCGAAGATGGCACGACATGGCTTCACTTTGGATTAGTATTTAAGTTTGAATTTTAATTTTGAATTCAAATTATATTATTTGTTTTTTATTTGTTACCTAGTCTTGAGGTGAAGGTTGTTGGTTGTTTAGTAGTTGCAACTTATCTATTCCTTAGAAATTGGTTCTACTTGCCTATTCCTTAGGAATTGATTAGTTTGTTGGTGGTTTGTTTTGATGTGAACCTATTTATATAATTGTTTGAGGATAAGGAAGGGACATGAATGAATGAAAATAATTTTTTTGATGAAATCTACTCTCTAAATGTGTGGTTGTGCCAGCCAAGTCCTCTCCCTCTCCTACTCCCTTATCCCCGACCTCCCATCCCTCTCTCCAAATAGCAGTAGCAGCATGCAGCTGCAAAAGCAACAGATAAGCAGCAGAAGCAGAAGCATCGCAGCAGCCCCCCTTCTCGTAATCCCTCAACATTCCGATTCTAGTCTCTCTCTTCATTCTAAATCAAGTAAGTATGACTACTGCGTCTACCATCCAATATGCTATGAATAAGCTGCTCATCCACCCATAATTTGAGTATTTCTACAAAATAAAAAAGAAAATAGGATTTCTGGGTATCAACATACGTATTAAATAGAGAACTATCCTAATTTAGTAGAAACTTGATACAATTTTTTGTAAAATTCTAAGGGTTGCATAATAGCGTACGATCTCTTGCCTTACATAATCTATAATCTTGGCAACTTAGAAATTATTTGGTAATTAGTAGACTTAAATGAATCTAGTTTAATTTAATTTAATTTGCTAATTTTAAGTTGCATTGGATGCACAACTTAAATTTGATTAAAGTATGTTCATTTAAGTCTATACTAATTACCAAAGAATTTTTAAGTTGCCAAGATTAATGGTTATATTAGGCAAGAGATCATAAGCTAACATGCCACCTTAGATCTTACAGAGAATTGGATCAAATTACCACGAAATCATGATAGTTCTCTATTTAATATGTAGGTTGATAACAACTAATTCATCTCCTTTCATTTTGTAGAAGCACTCAAATTATGGGTGGATCCATAGCTTATTGATAGCATATTGGATGTTAGTTGCAATTGTGATAATTATTTGAAATAAGATGAAGAGGGAGACTAGAATCGTAATGACAAAATTACCCAAAAGAGGGGGGGGGGGGGGGGGGACGACCGCCTCCGCTTGCTGCTTGTACCGTGGCTTCTGCTGCTCCTTCCTCTGCAGTCGCTCCTGCTCCTGTGCTACTGCTGCTGCTTCTGTGAATGCTACTGCTGCGACTGAGCTACTGCTGCTGCCTCCTCTGCAGCTACTGTTGCTCCTGCTGTTGCAGCTGTGCTACTGCTTCTGTTGCTATCCCTGCTGCGGGTGGGAGGAATGAGGAAGGAACAAGAGAGAAGACTAGAAGGGGAGAGGGGTTTGACTATCGCGACCGCATAGAGAAAGTGGAGTTTATAGAGAAAAATTACTTTCATTCATCCATGTCTAACTAGGTCATTCCTACGATGATCCAAACCCCTATGTCTGTCTCTATCCATCTCTAAATGGCTACTATGATGGAAACCCTCATCCAACATGTTAGGAGTTTTATGACATTCATGTTTAAGTCTTTCGATTCGGTTTTTAGTATCTTCATTAGACATTTTTAGCACATTGATATCATTTTCCATGTTAATGAGGCGGTCTAGAATATCTTGCAACATTTGATCTTGTTTAGGGGCTATATAAGGAGTGGGTTGGTATTGTCGACCGCTACGGGTACTCACGCTATGTAGTATGGGTCCTAACAAAACTCTACATGTTCTCAATACACAAATTGAAGGAACCTAATGCAAGTAAAACCTAAACCATACTCTACCAAAAATTGATGCGGAATGGATGCGACTTAAAATCAACAAATCGATTTGAATTAAAGTAGGTTCATTTAAGTCATGACCGGACTTAATATGAGGCACATGAGGCGGTCGCCTCAGGCCCAAAATTTTTAGAGGGCGCCAATTTGTTCTATATTATTTAATGTATGTTAGCTCAATTATGAACAAGAGCCCATGAAATTCATTCTAATCATTTTAGTCATCATAAAATAAAATTTGTTATAGGATATCTAAACGTCATATACTAGAATACCAAGAGACAAGTCGGCTAGAATACCCTTCCGTCATTGTCAATCTCCTGTCTCAATCTTCTCTACCCTTCCGTCGTTGTCAATCTCCTTTGTGTGTGTGTGTTTTTTTGTTCCTCTTGGAGGTAACTGAACAAGAGAACAAGTTGCAATTTTTTTCCTTTTTATTATTATCATATGAATTACCCTAAATATTGTTAGCTTTCTTTTTATTTATTTGTCTGGTACATTAATTTTATTTTTTGGTTTGGAACATCTTTAATTTTACTAGAATTTTATTATGACATATATTATTTTGGATATTATTTTTTATTTCTTGAATTTTGTGTTGATATTACTATTGTATCATCGTCCATGAAAAAAAAATATGAACATTAAGTTTTGAGGACACCAGTTTTAGAGTTTGCCTCGGGTCTCAAAATCTAAAGTCCGGTACTGATTTAAGTCTCTACTAATTACCAAATAATTTCTAGGTCACCAAAATTAATGGTTATATTAGGCAAGATATCATAAGCTAGCATGTCACCTTAGATCTTACAGAGAATTGAATCAAATTACCACGAAATCATGATAGTTCTCTATTTAATATGTAGGTTGATAACAACAAATTTCATTTCCTTTTCTTTTATAGAAGCACTCATACTATGGGTGGATCAACAGTTTATTGATAGCATATTGGGTGGTAGATACAATTGCCATAATTACTTGAAATAAGATGAAGAGAGAGACTAGAATCAGAATGACAAGATTAGCTAAAAGAGGGGGAACGGCCGCCTCCGCTTGCTGCTTGTACTGTGGCTTCTGCTGCTCCTTCCTATGCAGTCGCTCCTGCTCATGTGCTACTGTTGTCGTCGCTGCTTCTGTGACTGCTACTGTTGTTGCTGCCTCTGCAGCTACTGCTGCTCCTGGTACTGCTCATGCTACTATTGTAGCTGTGCTACTGCTGGAGGGAATGAGAAAGGAAAGAGGACTAGAAGGGAAGAGGGGTTTGGTTATCGTGTCCGCATAGAGAAAGTAGAGTTGATAGAGGAAAATTATTTTCATTCATCCATGTTCCTGCCTTATCCCCAAAGAAGGATATAATAGGTTCACATCAAAACAAACCACCAACAAACTAACCAACTCCTAAGGAATAGGCAAGTAGAACCAATTCCTAAGGAATAGGTAAGTTGCAACTACTAAACAACCAACAACCTTCACCTCAAGGCTAGGTAACAAATTAAAAAACCACAGAAAATGAAATTTGAATTCAAATTCAAACTTAAATACTAATCCAAAGTGAAGCCATGTCGCACCTTCTTCTACGTTGGTAGGTCTTCGTAATTAGGGGCCCGATGTCCTCATTAATTCTTCCAGGATGGAAAGAATTCAGCTCTAGCGAATGACTCAAGTAGCTATTGTCGTAGTACTCCGGTAAATCTGGATCAAGATGTTGCGCTTCTCTCGTATAATCCACGAGTCATCAGATTCCGGACGACCTCTCCATCGAACCAAGTAACGTTGACAACCACCATCTCCAGTAGAGATGATTTGAACCTGATCATCCAATATTCTATCAATACGATATGCTGATTGGGACCATGGAAGTGAGGGCAGTGGTGGGGAACTCTCTGGAAGAGGCTCGAGGGCAGGCTTGTTTGAATCCACAAGTGGATTTTCCAGACTAATTGGGGGACCTTTGTAAGCCATCAAATTCTCATTATTAAATGTAGATCTGATCCCGAATCAAGGTGGTAAGTCAATGACATATGCATTCGGTCCAATTCTTTACAAAATTCTAAATGGTCATGGCATGTAATTTATTAATGGATCATGGAGGAAACCGCTCATGTTTAATCCGGACCAAAACATAATCACCAATTTGAAACTCAAGAAATTTTTTGTGTTTATCAGCAGAAGACTTATATTGAGCATTACTTAATTCAATTTTTTTGCTGATTTCTTTATGCAAATTATGGACATGTCCGACAAAATGCAGATGCTGAAGCAGAAACCCTAGAATGCTGAGACATGGGAATGAGATCTATGTGCCTCATTGATTTGAAACCATGCACGACCTGAAATAGGCTCATGCCTATAGACCTACTAACTGAATAGTTATATGCAAACTCGGCTCTAGATAAAATGAGATTCCAATTCCTGATATTTTTCCCAACCAAGCAACGTAGAAGATTCCCTAAACTCCTAATAACTACCTCGGTCCGTCCATCGGTCTGGGGATGATAAGCCGTGGAAAAGCTTAACTTTGTTTCTATCAAGTATCATAGGATTTTTCAAAAGTAGCTTTGAAACTTAACATCCCTGTCAGACACAATCATTTTTTGGTAACCCATATAATCTAACGACTTTATCGAAATAAATTATAGCAATTTTGGAGGTGTAAGACGTTTTAAAATAGGGCAGAAAGTGGACCATCTTCGAAAAACGGTCTATTCTCAGACTTGTGATTACTTGTGGTATTCTTGGATTTCCCACAGACTCATGTAGCCTGTTGATTATCGATTGCGTGTGTATTAATACGAGACGTGTATAGTCTCATTAGGTTGGGGGGGACACTTACTAGGCGCTTATGCTCCTTATTATTCTAGTTAGCGTAGTCTCCTTATCGGAGCTACAAAGTTATTTTTCTAGTTACCATAGCCTCCTTATCGAAGTTATGGAATTATGATTCTATTTATTATAGCCTCCTTATCGTTGCTACGAATTTATTATGAAAGTCCATGCGCGCGAACTTGTCCTCAATTGTACGATAGTAGTCTTGGTTGTGCCCCGTATTCCTCAGTGTGTTATTATACTGCTTTACTTTCGGTATGTTATTATGTATCTTCCTACGTTCATCTAAAGACTTGGTTTCCTTCCAGGTTAGCTGAGCGGAATTATGTCGAGCTTACCACGAGGAATGTTATCATTTCTCTTCCTGAATTCAAGTATTAGGTACTTGTATTATACATCTGTCATAGTTATATTTTATTCTGTTATGTATCTCCTGCTGTGATATCCAAGTATTTGTAGATCATATCATTATCTTGGGCCTATACGAACACGTGTTATTGGGCTGCAAATCTTTAGTATATATTGTTCATTATTACTATTCATTTTTCTATGGATTGAGATATAATTTATATTGTTTACTCATAGTGACTTATAGCCAGTGTTCTAAATGACGATCGAGACGGCTGTCAAGGCGTTCTCCTAGGCGCTAGACGGCTTTTACCGTTGGCGGTGGAGTAGGTGCACAACGAAGGTTTGGCGTCATAGGCAGACGCCTAGGCAGTGCAAAACCTAACTAGACGTTTTGAAAAAACAGTTTTACAAGCATTATGAACATATGGTTCACTTTTACAAGACCAAAACTTCATAAATCTTTGCTCTACAACTTAGATATGCATAAACACCCTTAAAATATGCATATTATGTACAAAAAGTAGTAAAATAGTAAAAATGCATCAAGCGCCTAGGCGGTATCTACGTTGCCTAGGCGGTAAGCGGGCCCTCTCCGTCGTGCACCCATCTACCGCCAATATATCCTTGATTATAGCTAGATTATCCGACAGTAGACAACGTATACATATCGGGCTGGACTGGTGTCTGCTTGATACGTAGCTGGCTATTGTCACGTACCATGGTCGTACGCATTTTTTGGGACCGAGACGTGACAATATAGGAAATTGAGCTTGTCGGGAAATAATAGAAAATAGATCTTGTCTAAGAGCTCTCAGTTGGACATTGCAGTGAGCTAGAGCGGTACTGGCAAAGAGGAGAGAAGGTTGCTCGAAGTAGTAGTTGTAGATTTTGTTGAAAAAAAATTCAACAAGGGGGAGTCGGGAAGTGCATGGCATAAGGGATGAGCGAGGTTGCAACAATCCTTTGAGGAATAGACAAATCGGGGGGGGGGGGGGGGGGGGGGGGGGGAGGGGGGTCTAAGATGCCAATTGAGATCTGCGAAGGAGGCAAGGGTGCTCGAAGGGGGTAGTTGTCAAAGGCATAGTGGCTGGAGTCGAGTAGATTTAAAGCTATGGATCGAATGCAAATAGAATATAGACATCATAATTAACATAGGTCAGAGTGTCAACTAGCTCAACGTTGATGGAGTAAAGCATTTGTTGAGTTCAGAACGAGAAAGGTGTTCATGTAGGGCCAGGATGTGGTACAAATGATACAAGTAGAGGGTCATTCTAGAGTTTATTGAATAGTATTGAGGATGTGATAGTGAAAGCGATTAGAGGTAGTGGTGATTGTTCCTAGGTCGTAAAGGTCAAGGGAACTTGGTGGATCTTAGGCCGCAAAGCAAATGTGTAAAGACCAAGGGAGATGCAAATGAGATTTTGATTTGTGGGTGTAGATAAATTAGACTAGAATCGGGTTTGGTTTTGCTAATATGAACAAAAACTGATTGAAGCTAGGATAAGGCTTTTGTGGCTGCAGAAGGTAGGGGTTGGGTTGGGTTGAAGAGGTGAAGAAAAAGGGATTGGATTTGAAGATGTAGTGGGTATTGGGTTTTAGGGTTAAGGGTTGGGCTATAGGTTTGGTGGTTGTCGTATTTGTGGATTTTACATCTGACATGACTGGATTTTATATTTGATAGGACTTTGGATGGTGGGTGATGGTGTTTTTATCAGGAAAAATGGCAGGGTTTTCGATAAGAAGGGAGAGAAAAAGAAAAAGTTCATAGAAGTGCATTCTTATGGGTTTGTGAGTGGGCCAATTTAGATGGTTGAAGAAGAGAATTTAGAAGGCTCTCATGGGTTAGAGAGATGAATTTGGTTACATGGAGTCTAGAGCAAGAAGATGGAGGGCCAGGGTTTGGATGTTGGAGGCTAAGGCTTGGGTTGGAATCATCCTAGCTTTAATACCATGTTAGAGACTACACTTAGAAACTTAGAATAATATTGCAATTCGTTTCCATTAGGTTGGCCAACTATATATTGCAAGAGCAACATATGGGGTAGCTACTCTAGCCGATGCTCGACTATATAATAAAGGACAAAATAGCTATACAATGGTATGGTACTAAGGCACTTTTCTTAACATATACAAAGTAATGAAACAGAGAAATGAGGTTTCATTCAATGGACATCACCAAAAAGGAATCTGAGGTTTGATTAGATATTAAATACAATAAGGAGAAAAGGAGAATATCAAGGTAGCCTCAATAGACTAACATTACCAAAAAGTCTCATCTTTAACGATAGGAACCCATTTAAATGAGCACATAATATGCAATCTGCTAATTTACACTAAATACCCTAAACTTTGGCCTTTGTTAATTTAAATACCTTTTACTTTGTTTTGTTTAAATTAATCCTTGAACTTTCTAGTCGTTATCACTTTGTTACCTTCCATTAACCGACGTTCAAAAACCATTTCACATGACCAGCACGTGCTCTTTTATTGACTTTTTTACCCTCATCTTCAACCTCCTACCCACCTTCCTAACCCTAACTAAACCAACTCTAAACCTAACTCTAGCTGCCTATTTTGCTGCCCCCACACACACCCACTTCCCGCATTCAAGAACACCATCTCTATAGAAATGGAAGGTGGAATGGGCTTCTCGATGATTTCTTTTGTTTAGGTGTTAACTTTGTTAGCTAATTCGAAACAAATTCTTATTTTTGCTTTACATTCATGAATTAAAAAGGGTTCTTACTTCTTAATCCAACATTTTACTTGTAAATGTCTAGAAATGTACTTTTTATCCTTCAGGTTGAAGAATTCTTCACAAAATATATTTAGTTGGTTTGTTGGGTTAACAATGAAGGGAAAAATTGTCATTTCCACAATTCCATTAGTGGGAATTAAAGAGAGAGCTTTCAATGGGGCAATTTAAAAAGATTTTTTTTAGCTATTTAAGGGAATAAAGGCCAAAGTTCTAGGTACTTTACTGTAAACTAGCCTATGAAGTATTTCATTGAAAACTCATAAGTGGAGCTATCTACAAAACAAATATCCATATACCCACTGTTGCTTTTGGATATAGAAAATGTACAAGATTAGCCTTTTCTTTTACCATGCATTCAATACAATCTTTAAATCTAGTGATGAGCACCACAACTATACAAGTCTACACCTTTAAGTAGTTTACATATCACAGGTGCAAGAGCACCCGGATGAGTGAGCATTGCAGAATTGCAGCACGCACAAAGTTTCAAGGTTATCAACAACTTTTGAGGACCCATCTACACTGTGAAATTACAAAAATTTAGCATGACCGTAAATTTTGGGTCTAATCATTTCAAAGAAAAAAAAAAAGGGAAGCATCTCTATTCGCCAAAATTAAAGATTTTTTCAGTTAATCAAATTAAACTATGTGCAAGCAATTAACCTTTTTGATTTCATGCCACATGTCCCTTGCTGTAAGTGCATCAGACTTTCCAGATATGCCAAAGTAAGTGCACTCAGAGACATGAACATCCGATGTTTCTTGAGCTGCTATTGCGAATGTTATTGGGGGTTGCTGGTTTGCGGTTCTGTGTGAATACAAACATTTTTTCAGAAGTACATATAACTACTACCTGCCTTGTTGAAGCTGCTTACTGTATAGTTGGGAAATTTAAAATTATGTCATGGCCAATTTGATCCTCTTTGAGTATTATAAATATGAACTCACCTGTGATGTAAAAGGACTCCACGTACCCCATCCTTTTCACTGAAGGTTTGGCAAACATATTTCAATATAAGATCGTACGAGATGATGGGGGTTATACAGCAACAAGATAATATTGTTTAATAGAAATCATTGCAGAAAATAAACGAACAGAATAAGGTAATTTCGAGTCTTCAACAACAAAAGGACCTCATGGATATAGTCTTACATCATTCTAGAATTGGAATGATAACCAGAGAACTCAGAGCTTCCACCGACAGAATTCTGCAGAAACAGAGAATAGAACTATCAATTCAGGAACTTTGGCAATTGCAATGAAAAGGATATTATGAACCAGAACTAAGAAACTGAAAAATGGGTAGCCACCACACAAATGGATTGAATAAAAGCGGTTGCAATTAGTGGTCCAAAGAAACGTAAATGATAACTGAAAAAGTTTCAAATAATAAACTTACAGCCCAAGAAAACAGTAAAGTCACATCTGCTGCAGTATTCCCCACATTAGTTACCTGAAATTATCACAATTTATGAAGCAGTAGCAACAAGAAGCAACTACTCCTAACATAATATATGGTACACAAGGACATACCGTGAAGGTAAATACCGCAACGGGGAAACTGCTTTCTTTGTAATTGTGGGGAATAATTGGAGAAATCTGACGGCATACTATTTTCAGATTTGGATCAGGCTCCCCTATATTAACAAGGATGTAACATATTTAACATGAAATTCACCATCTTGTTTTGGAAATCAAGAATGAACTCCTCATTGATAACGGTTACCATCATATACAGTCCATGCTCTTGGATACAATGCATGATAGGTAGATTTTTCTCCTTTCATGTTCCAGTCCCAAGACCCAATTCCCGAGCCAGAGCTTGTTCTGCATATTACAAACTCTAAGCATTTTAACAATCCAAATCACAATCTACAGTTATGGATATACATTCACATATTATCATTAGTTATTGCATGGTGTTTGCTTACTTAAGACTTTCAGAGTCCCCCGGGGATAATACTGTAGAGTACTTTGTACCATCTGGTCGTGAAACGAAAACCTATCGAGAATAATGCCATCAAATTATCATCTAAATAATAAGATATTTTGGGGTCAAATTGTTTATACATAATCTTCGAAAGCTAACCGAAAGTAAATAATATGTAACATCTCGCAATAAAAGAAAATAACTCTCGGCGTATCGGAATATAGGAACAAAGCAAGA
This sequence comes from Iris pallida, assembly GCA_029216955.1. Lineage (NCBI taxonomy): Eukaryota > Viridiplantae > Streptophyta > Magnoliopsida > Asparagales > Iridaceae > Iris > Iris pallida. The sequence continues at coordinate 21,918,091 of JANAVB010008599.1, forward strand.
AAAGTTAAAAGTACAGTGCTCAATTCTACTAAGTCCTTAAAGAATTGATTGTTTACAAAACAAAAGCAACATGATTTGGCATTTCATAATTGGGGTAAGGTAGATCAGCATTACGAAGTGAGACTCATATGTATCAATATTGTTAAATGATACAAACATTCTTCAAAGGTATGCAAAATAAAAATGGAGAGAGACTAATCAATGGAATTGATGCATAATATGACCAAACCATGATGTTACACTACTTTTGTAGCCTATTGCATTCACTGCTGAGTTCTGAACGTGTGATCATATTTTATGTATATGAACAGCTCCCATCTTAACCAATGTTATAGAAAGCGCTAGGCAGCTATATTATGCGGCAAGGGGACACCTAGTGCCCAGATGGCTAGGCGGGCAGCCTAGGCGGATTAATGTGGAAGTGTTAACATAAAGAAAGCTCGTAATTTTCTAGTTGATTGAAAGTAATACAAAACTATATATTTATATGTATATCTAAAATAAGGATTACATCATACAGGACTTTAGCAAAACCTCAAATGAACCAAAGACTACAATAACAAGTATTGAAAAAAATATAATTATAATCTCACCAAAAATAATATAATACGAAAATAAATGGTCAATACAATATATTTGGACCAAGCCAAAAACTGACCAAGAAAATAAAAGGGATCATGCCAAAAAATATTTTTTGAACAAAAAATTAACAAACAAAAAAAAACTAGACCAAAATCTAGACATCGCTTTTCTTCTTTGGCTACATAATGTTGTTTTTCCAGCATAATGTCACTTTTCCCCACATAATGCCGCCTACCGTGTAGAACGTGCAATATATTAAAAATTTTGGCGGTGGGTGGCCACATAGCGCCTAGGTGCTGCTTTTTAACGCATTTTAGAACATTGAGTCAGACAAAATACTCATGTGGAGAAAGAGGCTAAATTGTAACTAATTGGGATTATTTTCATTCGTTTTGAGTATGTGTGTGTGAATATATATATATATATATATATATATATATATATAAGGAACCTTCCCTCATACCAATCTATCCAGGCTGGGTCCGTTGTGGATCATTTTCTTTCATTCATATTTGTTAAGCACATCCTTCATTAAAACCTCAGTCTATGTTTGTTTAGACCTACATCTAGTCCTAGAAGCTCCTTAAACTACTATCTTATCACTCCTCCTTACTAGAGCACCAATGTGGGACTAAACATATTAAATAAACCCGTACACTCAAACACACTTACTCTCTCTGACAGTCCATACATACATTGGATAGTCATGATCGATAATAAGGAATTGATAAGATTAGTAAGTCCAGTCAGCGAATAAACTTATCCCACATGTAAGTTTCTTAATCGTTCAAATTAAGTTTTGTTAATGCAATTCTGATCCATGCTTATATAACCTTAAGGCCTCGTTTGGTTCACGGATTTAAGGAACCAAGAAAGGAAAGTTGTTTCTTTCCTTTGTTTGGTAGCCACAAACTTGGGAATCAATTTCCTGACAAGGGGGAAAATTGGTGGGAATATGGTTCCACTCAAGACCCATGGGATTGATTTTCCCTCCTCCTTTCCCAACATTTATTACAAAAGTTATGACAAAAGTTATGACAAAAGTAACCATATGTCATTGCTTATTTTACCATTAATGTTATTTTTTATAATATTATTTTTATTTTAAAAGGTAAGGATATTATTGGAACATTGTTATATTTTGCTTTCCTTTCCTAGGTAGTTTCCTTGTTTTACCAAACAACGGAAAGGAAATGTGACAAGAATCCTACTTTCCCATTCCCATGAAAAATTCAAGGGAATTCATTTCCTTTCCGTGAACCAAACGAGGCCTAAAGGTCACGGCAAGAACTATTGGTCTTCAATAGTGACAATAGTATGATTAAATGTGACTGGATAGAACATCAAACCATGTTAAAGAAAGGGTTAAGATTGAATACAGTTTAGCTAAAATCATCAACCTAGGACATCATAGTATGTCTTCTCCTATAGACAATACAAAAAAAGTTATCTTATGGTGTATTATGTACATAATGAATGCACCACCAAGAAACTAGTGAAAAGCAAAATTATAAATGGGGGAATAAGATCCAGATAAAAGGATCATGACTGAAATTTATGCTTCTCGTGCACCTTCTAAGTTTGAAGGATATTGAGATATCCTTAGCAACTGACTTGAAGGAAATCTTTACTCAAGGAGAGGAGTTAAGGTAAAAAGCCATATGTAAAATAAATCAAACTTAGAAGGTGCACGAGAAGCATAAGAAACTCATTCAAAGGTCATGAAATATGGATATTGAAAACTAAAACTGAAAATTTTGGTCTTGTAAAACACTTTCCCTTGGCCAAAAAGAGAGCTCATATTTAGTAACTGGCCATGTAGAGATATAATGGATCTGACCCTATTTGAGTGTACCACTCTGTGTTCTTTGCCTAATCAAATTGTTGCAGTGTTACACTGCAAAGAGAGCTTGATATGCACCCTTTTAAATAGAAGTGGAAAAGCTGAAGATAGAGCAATATCTTGAACCAAAACTATCATGTGTAAGTAAATACTATGATCGGATCAATGCAACTTTTAAATTCAGGGAATCCTGATGGAGACGAGTGAAACTACAACTTCTAGGTGGATATAATGGAAAAAGAAGGTGGTAACTGCAGCATAGAAAGTCACTGAGTAACCTTACAAACACCTACTCACATATAGAGTTACTGCCAGAAACTCAAATAAGACTAAACTGCAAGAAAGTATGTCAATGGAGAGCTGGTCAATGTTAAGGACTAAATGTGAACACTGAAGGAAAACAAATGAGAATTTGGTCTGGATTTGTATTTCATAATCCAAATGACTTTCATTCCGACAGTTTTGTAATCTCGTCATTGTCATCAGGAGTAAGGGAAAAAAAAAAAATCCAGTCTGGGTTGGATTCTAAATTCTTGTTGCCACTAATTAGTCCATGTTACAAACCATTGTGTGAGTATAAATTAAATTAGTGAAATAATTTTTTTTAAATAATTACATTAAAATTTATAATTTGTTATTTTTTGTAAATTCAATTGTCATTTAATAAGTTACTCATTTATTAGAAGAGAGAGATACAAGGGAAGTGGATCCAAGATAGAGAAATTAGAAATCTCTAACATTTTGCAAATGCCCATGCAACTCCTGTCTTGTAAGATATAACCGGGAAAGTAGACCCGAGGAAAATGATTCTTATTGTAATCTAGCAATTCAGGGATGTGCAACTCAATATACACATCTATTGCAAGCTACTGACCCTCATAACACCAAAAGGATTCTTGAAGGTGCAAATAATGTGTACAAATTCCACAAGAATTATATAAATACAGCCTCCTTGTTATTCTAATCAATATCAAAATGGCTATGTTCAAAGCAGAGCGTGTTTCACTTACAGAGAATTGATTTGCTAAGACAGGTTTATCTTCACATACTCCAGGAAGCAATTGCCAGCGTTGGAAATCACCATGATAGCTTCTTCCAATACTACCTGCACTGAATGTTTCAGTTCAATCAAAAATATCAGTTCTGACGTTGGTACTGTAAAAGATGTGATAAAAGAAAAATAATGCAACTGTTAATGGCTTTAATTTCCAAACATAACTAGAGTACATGTGAACAAAGCATATTGCCAATTTTTATTGTTCTAGAAATCAAATGAATTTAGGAACTAGCTAGGATATAAAAGTAAAGTCTAAGGAAAAAGAAGTAATTAACTGTGGTATATGTGAAAAAGTTACCGTTTAACCCCGAATGTTTGTAGTTACATGTGATATTCTTGGTATCAACTACTAAAGTATCCAAGAACTTTTGCCCCTTAATTTTCTTTCAGGATATGCAACAGTATTTAGAAAGATAAATCACCATTTTGAATTATTATTTATTTTTATTATGGAAATGTGCCTTTTCAGGACAATTTCTCCCTGCATCACCTGTAATCCAGTAATAGTTAATAGAGAGATAAGGAAGAAATAGTCTCCGTTTAATGTTTTATAATAAAAAAAAGTCATTGCACATTGTGCAATGAACGGGAGTGCCATTCCATCTCAGGACAATCTCTCTCTGCATCACCTGTAATCCAGTAAACCATACTAATATATAACCCAAATAACATGGGTATCACTAATTTTTTGGTGTAACCTCTATGTTGGTGCCAAATTCGTAGGGTACATTGTGCGTAGAATTGCACAATTGTAAGAAAAGAATTGCACAATAATTTATATGTTGGAGTAGGATATCAAACGCATACCCAATTCCTCCCAAAGGAACACTTTGACAGGATGTAAATCTCCGCTTTTTTGAAGGATCAATAACTACAGCCTGAAAAGGGTAACAACTCAATGGTGCTAAAGTCCAAGAGATGATAATATGTAAAGCTTGGCAATACAATCAAAGGGTCAATTACAAGATAGAAAGGACATACCCGTCCTTTTGCTGATTCATCTAGGAGATGTCGTAATAAGCGGATACCTAAGGGAGCCTGTTAGAATCAGAACAAAGAACCAAGAGAAGGAATAAAATTAACTTGTATGGCCGCATCTATTCACAAACCAAACATGTCAACAAAATGCAAATCATGATCCAAAATAAGAGGGTTTCTCTAGCTGTGTAATTGAACCTATTTACATATTTATATGGTAAAACTTATTTGCATATATATATATATATATATATATATATATAAATATATATATATATATATATATATATATATATATATATATATATGGACAGGCTTACATATTATGAAACTCGGAAAGAAAACTGATAAATATTTAACAATAAGAAAGGGAGAAGGAGGGTAGTTAACGGTGAGGTAGAATCCAACTCTCAAGTGAGCAAAGGTTCACTCTTATCTCCTATTAAAATTCCTAAGTGTAGTCTTGGGTCCATATTTCTAATTATTTTCAGTTTTATTTTGAAGGATGTACTGAGGTATTATGAATTTTGGCTTGCACGTGCCTCCCTCCTTCATCACCTCTCTCAACACTTCTGTCCAGGGTCTTCCCTCCCCACCATCTGACCTAGTATGAATTCCATCAATCATTCAACCACCACAATAATTCCTGTGCAACTAATATTGCTTATGTACCCATTTCATCTCTCTCCAATTGCCACTTGACCAAGTTCTTTTTCTACATATTTCATCTTCTCCAAAATACGAAGCAATCATTCAATAGAGAATACTCCGCTCTGAACAACCAGCCTTGTTAGCGCATACATGTGCAAATCACACGGTTATATCTTATAATTGTTTTTTGACTATCTTGTAATTGTCAGCTATGTTGTTACGGGCGACGCCTAGGCGCGCCTAGGCGGCCTAGGCGCGTCCGATTTGAACAGGTCGCCTCGACCTGCATATTTTACTGCAGTGTAAGGCGAGGGCCGCCTAGGCGGGCGCCCAGGTTCGCCCAGGGGAGACAACTGCGGGCGCCTAGGCGGTGGATCTCAGGATGGACTATGGACTTTTTACTAATATTTTTTTTGGACTTTAGGGTTATTATTGTTGCTAAAACAGGTGCTATTGTAAAAATTGTTGTTGTTTGCTGCCTTCTGCTACTGCTATTGTTGCCTTTTGCTACTGCTACTGTTGTCTTCTCCCTCTTATTGCAATCTGCTACTACTGCTGCAGCCTTCTGCTACTACTGTTGCGGCCTTATGCTACTGTTGCTTCTAACTTTTGCTACTGCTGCTGCCTACAATGTTTACACAGGTTTAGAGATCCAGAAATCTGGGCGGATGCCTAGGCGAGGCGGGCATGGTCTCGCCTCGCCTCGCCTCGCCTAGCGCCCAATACAACATAGATTGTCAGTAATATTTTATCAAACATTTATTCTTTCCTTATTGCTTGTACTTTCAACTTTTGGTTGTGAGTCTTTGGCTATGATTACTCCAATCATGCTAGTTTGAGAAGTGGATTTCATAGGAGTCTAAGGTATGTCTTTAAATGGCATCGAAGACACAAGGATGATAGTGTTGCATTGCAAGATTGTAATGGTAAAGGGGAGCAGCATATTCCTCAGATGAATTCAAGTCTTTGTTACAGGTCTTAGTATTGAGCTTCTGAATTTAGTAACCTATCAACTATAAGATAAGGAAGATATTGGAGTCTTATCTTATTGGTGTGGATCTGTGGGAGATGGTTGTGGGTGCTAATCAAGAGGCTTCAAAAATAGAAAAGAGCATATAACCAAAAAGAATACACAAGCATCCCAAAAAATGTAGAGGCAATCATACTTACGGCAGACATCATTATGGGATAGAAAGAAAGGTGTCTTTGCACTTAATGGCAATCGGCAATGATGAAGTTCATGCTAATGAAAGTCTACCATGTGCCCATGATTAAAACGATGCTTGTATGTATGTTCTGTAGATGGATTTGTCAAACACCAATGATCCATTCATTAATGTCGAGTATAATTATTGTCATAACAATAATTATCAATCTATTTAAGAACAAGGGCAATGACCAACGAGACATTGCAAGGGGAATCATACCTAATTAGAGAACAATTGAGGAAAGCACACATGTATCAAATTTTGACTGCTCGACCGGCTAATAGTGTTCATTATCTTAGAATGAGTTTTGTTGCTTTCTGAAAGTTATGTCATATTCTACGTACCAATGGATCACTCTATGATACAAGATATGTTTGTGTAGAGGAGCATCTTGCACTTTTCCTCTACATATTTGGGCGCAAGTCTAAAAATAGAGTATGTGAAATTAAATTTATCTAATCCAAAGAAACAATTTTTAGGTATTTCAATAAAGTCTTTGGTGCAATATGTACTATTCAAGACCAATTCATGAAGCTACCTTGATTGCAAACTCCAATGGAGATAAGGAGCTCATCTTATTGGTTTCCATATTTTAGGTAAATTTATTATATATATAAGTATTGTTTACTATTTCCTTATGAATAAGAATTCACACCGCATAATATTCAAATGTAGGATTGTATTAGGTTGATAGATGGCACCCATGTCCGGGCTACCCTCTCAGTCTCTATGGTAGCGAGATTTAGGGGTAAGAAACAAATAACACATAATGTCTTAGCCGCTTGTACCCCCAATAAGATGTCTACATATATTATGGCTAGGTCGAAAGGTTGTGCTAATGATATGAATGTTCTAAAGGATGCCCTTTCTAGGCCAGCTCCACATAGACTTAAGGTTCTATAAGGTAAATATTATGATCCAATTAACATGACACATTATATTTTTTTGTTTCACTTTATGAATGTGTCTTCTTACTTACAAGTATTTATAGGAAAGTACTATTTAGTATGTTGGCTATACCAAAATGCTCAATTAGATTGCTCCTTATCATGAAGTGACGTACAACTTCAATACGAAAAACGATCGTAACCCTATAAATCCGAAGAAACTTTTCAACTATAGCATTCAAAGTTGTGTAATAAAATCGAATGCATCTTTGCTAACCTTAAGAATCGGTTCTGCATTTTGGATGAGAAAATTTTGCTCGACTTTCCCACACAGGTTGACATTGTACTAGCTTGTTGTATTCTGCGTAACTATACACTTGGAGTTGACCCGAAAGATGACTAAATCATCGATGACATTGATACCATGGAGGGGAGAGTATATGATGTATCATGACAATTTGTTCTAGTATAAACAATTCTCCCAGAATAGTTTGAGCGTCCAACAAAATGCCAATAAGGCTTAGGAAGACGTGTAATTAGATCGCACTGCATATGTGGCATGATTACTCTAATAGACAGGGTAATGAAGCTTAATTTCTTTCATGTATTGTACTCATGCTTTATACTATTATTGCTAGTTGTGGGCTTCTATTGCCATTTGTAGGTATTGATGATACTTTTATGGTTTTTAATAGTTTGTATCATATGTTTGGATTCTATGAATCCTGATTTATGTTTTTAGAATGAGAAATTAATATTTTAGGACATGGCATAATGTTTTTAAACCTAAATGTCAACAAGTGAGATGTCCGACAACTTTCCAAACCAACAACACTTCAAATCCCATGTTGATAACCATTTTACACCTCCTTAATTGGAGAGAAGGTCGTTTGGTAGTCAAGGGCAAGAAGACTGTCAGATGCTTCTCAGTCTATATCACAAACATTTGAGAACCTAATGCCTGCTGAAAAGTGGGGCAACACTACTGATCCTTGCATGGATTATTATTCCTTCTTTATTAGTGAAGGATCTAATCCACAAGGTAGGACTATGGAAGACCAATCCACAAACTGTGACTACACAACTTGTAACTTGATTTTGGGTTGCTTAAAATGGTCGGACACCGATAAGGCTTTTGTTCTTAACACTCAGGATAATTAGTTTGGTGGCAGTTGTCATGCTTGGGTTTTTGAAAATTTGCAATTGCTACCTTGTGCTTATGGGGGTATTATCCATAGTGCAGTATCGGCCGATATCGATACAATACAACCGTTACCGATACGATACGATACAGCCGATACCGATACAGTTTGGCATGTCCTAATCCTATACCGACATTAGGTATCTCTTTCACAGTCAATTCGGTAGAGAAATTGAACGAAAAAGACCGATCAGCAAGGGTGTACAAGAATAGTAAAGCTGTAAAGAATGTAAATGCATAAAACTTATTTATTGCAACAGTAAAGGGTGACTATTATTTTCTTCCAAATCCAAAACTACTAAGAAACAACACATAAAATACTTCAGATTATGCCTAAATATATAAAATATTTTTTCTAAATTTTTAATAATTATTTACTTTTTGAAACCAAAAATATCGATACTCCGATCCGAAACCGCCGATATTGTCGATATCGCCGATCTTGATACTGATACCGATACTGCTAACCTTACTACTATTATCACAGATAATTTTGACTTTGGGAATTAGATTTGCAGTTACAATGTTGTCGACTTATAGCCATTGATAAGTTGAGTTTGGGAAAGTTGCTTATGGTGATGTTTTACAATGATACTTTTGGGATTTCCTGGGCTTTCTTGTCTGGGTGTGCAGTTCTGTTTTAACAAACTGATACTCTTTTTCATGGTACTTTTGGGATTTCATGACACGTTAGTATCATTCCCTTGGGTGAGTGGAATTATGCAGTAGTGTTCCATTCATGAGAATTGCAATCGGATACTTAAAATGATATCTTAACCCTATACACAAATCTTTGAGCCCAATTTTGCAATTTAAAGAAACTTCCATTGCATATGCCAAGTTCAATTTTTTCAATGCCAAGTTTCTTGACAAATACAATTTTTTTGGTGCTTACCTTGATGTGGATAATCCTATAAAACCCTATCATTCTCTTCAGTTTTTTTTGTCTGTCCATGTGATGTGTAGTTCATGCTGCAGTTTGATATCCAACTTGTTGTCTACTTTTTCCCGGATTGTAGTTCAGATTGCTGTCCAAATTTTCATGCATTTTGCTGTCTAGATTGCTGACCAGGTCATATGAGTGTGTTGTGCATATGCAGCCTTTTTGTTTTAAGTTTACTGTTTTGGCTGGGCATTTTTGAAATTTCCAGATTGCTGACCAAGGAAAAGATTCAAGAAAATATGCAATTCACTACATAACATGGTTAGAATTTGTCATATGATTGTGTTGTCCAGATTACTGTTTTTATTGTTTACTTGTTGCCTCAATTGTTTGCAAGGTTCATTACTTGAGTTCATGCCTAGTTCAGGCTAGTGTGTTCTGTTTTCTTATTCTATTTGGGTTTTTATTTCTTTCAACTAGATAATAAGTTGAATATGATGACGTGTTTTCTTAAGTCAGAATTTATAGTATGGTTGGGCAATTGATGAGGAGGCTATGAACATTCAAACTGAAAGTTCAGTGGCAATTTGTCATGTTTTGGTTTTTGGAATTGTGCACTAATTTTGCAATTGAGAATTGTAGTTGCTAGCTTCGTATTATCATCAGATAACTTAGGCTTGGAAATAGATTAGCAATATCATGAGTGGGTTTATTAATACCTATAGTCCTATCTCTGAGCGCATTTTTTCACTTGAGAATGAAATGAAGTTGGTAGCCATAAAGAGCACCAGTGATCTCCAATTTTCTTGCAGCTGAAATTAAAATTTGAATGAATGGAGGCACCCTTTTTTTTCAGTTTTTTCACTTGCACTACCATTGACCTCCAGTTTGTTGCATTTGGAAATTGTTGTTGGGTTTATCTTAAGAGTGCATGGATGCACTTTTTCAGTTTTCTCATTTGCAGCAGCAGTAATCTCCACTTTTCTGGCATTTGGAAATTACTTTTGTGAATATATTGATGGAAATAAACTTGAAACCATGTGTGTATATGTATCCACATGTCCAGTATTCTCCTATTTCGCAAGGCAAGATGCTTATCTACTGTTTTGATGTTAATAATTGTGAAATTCCTGAAATATACTCTGAAACTTTGCTTTCATGTTTCATGGCTTTGTTCCAGAATAGCCTATCATGAGGAGTTGCATCATACTTCACATTCCAGTCTTACGCATGTGTCTGCTCATCAGCTTCTTCTATGGTGTCAATTTTGAAGGGCAAGTTATGCAGTCAATTCTAGTGGTCATGTGCACTTCTTCATTACCATTGTTATGAAGGCAATTGCATTTATGTATCTGGACTATGGTGTCGACTGCTCTGTATCTAGACTGATCAAATGGTTTACAATCTTGATGTGCATGTATGTTTCTTTCACGTGGGCAGGCGATTATAAAGCCAAGTTAGCTCATTTTTCCTCTGAGGCTTCTCAATTGGACAGTCTAAACTTGTCGAATATTACGTTCACAGAATTTTTTTTCATAAGCAGTGACATTTCTTCTAATATGTTTGCTGCTTTGTTTGAAATTTTATTTCTCATTGTTTGGACTGGTGGTGGTAAGGATACCATGCTCTCCATTCGGTGAGCACAACACCCATCAACTACTAATCCTAACTGCTTGTCAAACAATGGAAGTGGCACTTTTTCTACTTCCAACTAACACTTCTTCTATTCTATCCAAACAAATGAAGCGTGCAAGAGTCCACTTCCAAGGGACAAAAGAGACCCTATCCAAACAAGATTTGGGAACTCATCAAGGCTCCATGAGCAATGCACACAAAAATGTGAAAGTCACACTTTCACCTCACTTGCATGTATCCAAACAGCCCCTTAGAGCATAAAAAGGCAAATGAGATACAGAGTCCCTAAGAGAGAAAAGAGAAAGCTCAAGGGAGGTAGTAGTAATGCCACGCTCCACGCGGCGCATTATGCTGGTTTGTTGGCTCGAAGACCCGGTTGGAATTGGGTTCATGCAGACGTACCATTCAGAGATCTTTGTGTTCGGTATTTTGCTTCGCTTTGGAAGGTGTTATGTTGGCTTCTTGGTTTGTTTATGATATTTGGATTTGTGTTGTGCGAGATATCGCGAGATTTAAGCAGCGATGCAGGCTTGGTTAATTCGGTCGAATTGGATGGCTTATAGAGCATGACTCGTTTGTATGGTTATACCGATTAAGAAGTTCATGCATCATATCAAATCGTCTGTTTGAAACATGGTTCGGTATCTACTCGGTCGAGGCAGATGGACGTTTCTTCATGGTGGGTGATTTTGATCCTTCGCTCATTTATCTCTAAACCTAAGTAAATTGATGTTGCATGCGTGGTTATTTATGCTATGAGTTTGATGCATTCTAATAAAAAGAATCAGGACTAAAGAGATTAATATGACTGTTGTTGTATACATATCACATGGACTATAGTGTTGTTGTTTATACTATAATGCGGAGCATAGTGTTGTATGCATCTAGTTATATATCTTACTGTTTATGCAAGGAAGCAGAATGGTAAGTATGTGGCTCGGTGCCATGGTATGGTAAGAATGTGTGGTGCAGTACCACGGAACTGTTTGGTTGTGGCATGGTGCCAAGGTATGTTTGGAGCATACGGATCGTCAATCGGAACATCGAATGGAAGTATGGATATCGAGAGTATGATTTGTTGTATGAGTAAAAATTGGTATTGTTTTATATTCAATTTATGTACCATGCATATATCTTTTATAGTTGATTAACTGTTCACGCATATTGCATAGTCATAGACAACTTGTGTACAAGGTTATGTTTTTATCGAACGGTTTTCATTCGTTCTAGAAGAAAATTATGTGAAATGTGCTTCATGTATGGGGTATTGTTGGACCTCCAATGGGACTTGCTACCCGAACTGGAAGGCGCGTCGCAATACAGGGTATTTCGGAACCTTCAATGAGACTAGCTACCTACACGCGAAGGATCGTAGGCTTACCGAAAAATTCATCTAATATAGCTTGTAGTGCCAGTGACCTTCATATAGTTGGGCTGCATGCTAATGTCATATGCTTGCAGGCTTAACTAATTAGTCGCGAGGACGAATTCACACACATGTTTATGTACTTTGTGAAGGCTAAAGAATGTCTTGTGCAGGGACAACAATTATGATACATTTATTACGTATTATGGTTGATATCTTTGAAATGACATGAAAGATGGTAAGTATTAGGTAAGATCAACTTTGTTGAGTGACACGTGTATGCTTATTGACACATGCTTGCTATGTCATGTAATTGATCCTAAGGTAATATTAGAAAGACCACATATCTATCTGCACTCACTTAATTACTGTGTTGGTTATTGGTTGAGTTGGCTAAAGGTCACTCACCACTACACTGCAATGTACTGACCCCTAACCCTCTATGTGCATAGCTTGCTTGGACATGCCGAGACATTGGAGCTTGGTTGGTACTTGAAGCTGTGGAGCTGGATATGTTGTCTTTTGTTTATAAAGGACATAATGTATGAAACATTATTGTTGTATAATTCTTAAGTTGTAAGCCTTATGACATATTTCAATGTATCGAGAGAGTATATGCTTGTAATCAAGTTGTTCTTTAGCTTCGAGTCGTTGAAATTCCGCTACAATATTATAAATAAAGAGAATCATTTTGTATATCTTGTGTTTGTTCAACTTTTCTGCATAATTCCGCTAGTGACTACATTTTTGAGATGTTCTTATCGATCGTGATTAACCTTGTCTTTTACAAGTGCAAATTAGACTTTCAAATTAGACTTATACGACATTACGTCCGATGGCGACTTAGCGATTCTACGGAATAGGGACGTGACATAATGGTATCAGAATATAACTTTACTTCATTGGACCTCGATTGATTATCTTCAACTCTGAGTTACTTTCGTGATTGAAATCTTTTGACCCTATCGGTGTTCTGCTAAGTATTTCATACAATAAGTCTATATACGTTATGATTTCTGATACGGATATTTTGTTGATTAGCGATGACCTTGGACAACGCAGCGTACGATTCGAGCAGGATATCGGTACAGGTGTTTGGAATAAGAATGTGTTGGATTTGGTTATATTGGATGTTGGATGAGCAACATGATATCGGTACAGGTGTTGTAGTTAGCTGCGAGTATTGTGTTGCGAGGTATTAAAGGAAGCGTGTCCAGAGTAGTGCGGATATGGATGTTATGTTTGTGGTCTTTGGAACCGTTGTGGTATGGACTATTCGGGATGGACGTTGGCTCAGTGCATGGAGCAAGATGTTTGTGTGCAAAGTGGCTTAAGTCCTTGAGTGTTCTATTGGGTAGCCCTAGTTGTGTATGTTGGATATTGATAATATTGGTATCGATGAGTCTATCAATTATGGATGGGTAGTGCGAGTTTTTTGTTTAGAGTTGTACCTGGTTGAGTTGATTTTGAATCTAATGTTGGATTGGTTCGAATAATCGAGTGATTTTCGACATATTAAGATTTTATTGAATAAGGATTCGGGATTATAAAATAGATGGCTTAGCTGAGAATCAATATGGATAGGGTATTGAAATGTGGTTTGAATCAAACAAATTGAATTTTGAGTTAAATGTGAAGACTCAGTAGTGTGATTGGAAAGTCATTGGAAGGATATGAGAATAACTTTGAGGATTTGGAATTGTATTGCTTGATAACCTGAGATAGCTATAGCTGATTTGATATTGAGTGCGGATGAGTGATTTTACATTCAATTCGAAAGATAGCATTGGTTGAAATGAATTTGTTTTGCAAAGGAATCTTTTCCTGGTTATGCATATGATTAATGATATTGAGGTATATTGAAAATCAATAAACGTTGACTCAGAAATATTCTGGTTAGATGAACGATGATTGTGTTACATATTAAATCATTAAATTTTTGTTGTCTAGCGATAAACGTTGACTCGAAAATATTTTTGTTAGATGAACGATGATTGTGTTACATATTAAATCATTGAATTTTGTTGTCTAGATGGATTCTAGCTTATAGACTATTGATGGATTGAATGACAGTATTGAAAGTTTCGATGACTTGAAAAGATGATCATGAGTATGGCATGAATGGATATTAGTTTGATTTGGCTTAGCGAATGTTTGAAATCTTTGGTGATTGACTAAATAGATTTGGAGTGACGAGCTTGATGGATTATGAGAATTTTAAGTCAACCTATAAATTTATTCGAATGGATTTATAAGTTTGAAACGAATGGTGACTACAAGGATTGCCTTGAGTTGTGGATCAAATTTAAGTTGATCTTGATTATATAAGAGAATTGGATGCATAGAGATTGAGTACGAGTTTGATTTGAATTGAAAATAAGTTATGATTTATGATTTGGTGATTGAGAATTACTTGAGAATTTTGAAATTTACCATACGAAATTGAGGACTTGGACTAGAAGAGCTGCTTAGATTGATGTCGTCGATTATGAATTAGGTGAGGTTGATTGTTGGATGGATTGACCATAGGTAAAGACTTTGCTAGATAGACTTCGACCTTCGAAATTTTATGATGTTGATGTTAGCGAGTTGGTCTGAGTTGATTTTTTAGATGTCTTGAGTTAGAAGTATTTGCCCTAAGTTTGGGTAGAATCCCTTAGATTGTTGAGTAAGGTTTGACCCTAGGACATAGGATGAGTGCAATATTTCATGGTTGTCTAATATCTTGACGTTTGAGTGCAGCTTATGAGTTGCTATACTAGTGGTTAGACAGACGTCTCAATATTGAGCGTTCGGGATCGATTGCACAACCTAAAGAAGTGTTGCCTATGTAGATTGCGTTAGATTGAGAAATAAGCCTAAGAAGTGATTTAGTTCTTGGAAACTTTTTGATGGATTACTTACTGTTGAAAGAACGAGATTGTATATGGAATTTGTTTGATTGATTTCTTAGTGTAGGATTGGCTTAGAGGATTATACTCAAACAGAGGTGATGGATAATATGACAGATCGGATTGTGATCCAAAAATCGTGCGTGTGGAAAAGTGATAGATAATAGCGTGATCATTGAATTTGATTTTGCTTGGCTTGCATTTAAATTGACCTTTGGTGAAGTAACATTGTATTGTGCATATGCTGGAATATTTGGGATATCGATCGCATCATTGTCTGAATTTGTTGAAGAATTGAGTTTTGGCTAATGGAATATATTGGCTTTTGATGGTGCAAGATTTCATGTAATTGGACAAAAGTTGACGAATGAGATGGATTCATGGTTTTAATATGCTGCAACTTTGCAAGCTAGCAATAAATTAATATCTACCCTCGGGAATTGAATGATAATGAATTTATACTTGATTGAAATTGGACGGTGTTAACAAATGTTGAGATTATGTTTGTGAAGAGTACAGTTGATTATGCATAGTAAGTGATTCTGATTTGGTTAATTATTTTATTGGATGAAAAAAAAAATTTGGAAGATGGAACGTATTGATTCAATGTTAATTTTTGAGATAATGAGATTCTTTTACATTGAGCATTGAATATGTAAGGGTGATTGAAACTTGGATGCAGTCAAGTTTGGATATTTGGTTAATGATTAAATTAGATCTTTTGAGAAACGGTTGATAAGTAAATTTTGTTTATGATTATAATGCAACATTTGGGATTCGAATGGAACTATCAATTGGTTTTAGGTTGTGTCCCTTCGATGCAGAATAGAATGTGGTACAATGTTTGCGTATATTTGCTAGTGATAGCTCGCCCGATGAGTTGAGAAGTGTGGTTATGTCCCAGGCACATTGTCGATGGATTTGGCTAAGGCATGAGTGAGCTTGTATTGATTGAGAAAGAATGGAAAGTTGTGTTGGAGTAATCTTTGAAGTTATGCAAGGCATTTTCAAGTTGGACCGGAAGAAAGATGCTTCATGGAATTCGTTGAGTTCATATGTTTGAGTATTTGGTGCAACTATAGATTGGAAAAGCATGCGTAGGTTTGAGTTAAGAAAGTTGTTGCATGTATGTTGTTGAGTGCACAAGAATTTGTGCAAGTGTTGAACATGGATGGGAGTTTCATAATTGCTTTGGGTCATGATATGCATGTTTGGATGGCTATTTAGTCGAGGAGTCGACATGGCAATTTGAATCAGAGATTGAGTATAGAGTTCTCTTCATTTGATCGGTTGGTACAGATGGAGGAGTATATTCTTGTAAGTTTCGAGGACGAAACTTTTTCTAAGTGGTGTATTATCATGTTATGTAATGCCCTGCTCAACACAACACATTATGATGGTTTGTTGGCTCGAAGGTCTATTGGACGGGTTCATGTAGAGGTATCATTTAGAGATCCTTGTGTTCGATATTTCGCCTCGCTCTGGATGAAGACGTTGTGTTGGCTTCTTGGTTTGTTTCTGATGTTTAGATTTGTGTTGTGCGAGGTATCGCTTGATTTGAGTGGTGATGCAGGCTTACTTAATTCCGTCGGAATAGATGGCTTATGGAGCATGGCTCGTTTGCATGGTTATACCGATTAAGAAGTTTGTGCATCACACCAAATCGTCTATTTGAAGCGTGGTTTGGTATCTGCTCGATTGAAACAGATGGATATTTTTTCATGGTGGATGGTTTTGATCATTCGCTCATTTACCTTTACACCTAAGTAAATTGATATTGCATGTCTCGTTCTTTATGCTATGAGTTTGATGCATGCTAATAAAAGAATCAATACTAAATAGATTAATATGACTCTTGCTAGATACATATCACATGGATCATAGTGTTATTGTTTATGCCGTAATGTAGAGCATAGTATTGTATGTATCTAGTTGTATATTTTACTGTTTATACAGGGAAGCAGAATGGTAAGTATATAGCTCGGTGTCACGGTATGGTAAGAATGTGTGGTGCGGTACCACGGAACTATTGGGTTGTGGCATGGTTGTCATGGTATGTTTGGGGCCTACAGATTGCCAATCGGAACTCGAATGGAAGTAAGAATATCGAGAGTATGATATGTTGTATGAGTAAAGATTGGTATTGTTTTATGTTCTATTTATATACCATGCATATGTTTTTTATATTTGATTAAATGTTCACACATATTGCATAGTCATGGACAACTTGTGCACAAGGTTATATTTTTCTCGAATAGTTTTCGAGGGCCACCGGAACCGATTAGGCCTAGGAGAAAATTATGTAGAATGTGCTTCATGCACGGGATATTGTGGGACCTCCAGTGGAACTTTCCACCCTGAGTGGAAGGGTGCATCGCAATACGGGGTATTTCGAGACGTTCGGTGGAGCTAGCTATCTGCATGCGAAAGATCGTCGTCTTACCGAAAAAATCGTCCAATATAGTTTGTGGTGCCAGTATCCTTCATATAGTTAGGTTGCATGCTAATGTCATATGCTTACATGCTTAACTAGTTTGTAGCAAAGACGAGTCCACACACATATTTATGTATTTTATGAAGGCTAACGAATGTCTTGTGCAAGGAAACCAATTATGACACATTTATGGATTATAGTTGATATCTTTGAAATGATAGAAAATGATGGCAAGTATTGGGTAAGATCAATTTTGTTGAGTAACACTTGTATGCTTATTGACATATGCTTGCTATGTCATGTAAATGATCATAAGATTAGAAAGACCACATATATTTGCTTGGACTCACTTATTTACTGTTTTGGTTTTTTTGTTGAATTGGCTAGAAGTCACTCACCAGTACACGACAATGTACTGACCACCAACCCCTAGGTGCGGAGCTTGCTTCGACATGTGGAGGCGTTGAAATTTGGTTGGTGCTTGAAGTTGTGCAGCTGGAGATATTGTCTTTTGTTTATAGAGGGCATAATATATGAAACATTATCGTTGTATAGTTCCTGAGTTGTAAGTCGTGTTACATGTTTCAATGTATCAAAAGAGAGTGTGTGCTTGTAATCAAGTTGTTCTTTGGCTTCGAGCCGTTGAAATTTTGTTGCAATATTATCAATAAAGAGAATCATTTTGCATATCGTGTCTATTCAACTTTTTGCTTAATTCTGTTGTAGTGACTACGTTTCCAAGATGTCCTTATCGATCGTGATTGACCTTACCTTGTACAAGTGCAAATTAGACTTGTACGACATTACGTCCGGTGGCGACTTAGCGATTCTGCGGAATCGGGACGTGACAGTAGTAACACAAAAAAAAATCCATAAGGAAACAGGTCATGGAAGGAAAGGCAGTGGTGAACCTATGGCATCCTGGAAGGAAGGAGGAAAGAGAGACGACGAACAAGTAAGAAGATTGGAGGTATTATACCATCGAGAGAGATTCAATGAGATCTTGGATTACACCTTGGAAAGGTAAATTTTAGGAATAGCAAACTTGGAAGGTAAATGGAACAGAAAAACATAACAAGTGATTAATAAATCACAAAACCACTGCGTTTGGAACCATAATTGACTAACAGTTGGTTTTGGTTTAGGATCTTCACACCAAATGACTGACAAGCTATCTCGGGTTTGCCGGTTCACCTCGTGCAATCTGTAGACCCCCATTGCTAAACCCCTTGTCCGTTCAAAAGCTCTAGGTAACAACAATTACAAAATAAAGACTATCAATCAAACTTCAAAAATGACAAGAAAACATGCATGCAGAAGTAAATAATAACTTGACCATCACATAGTAAATATGATAGTATAGAATTGGTTCACAAGCGCCCTGCCCATATCCCCCTGTATCCCTTACGTAAAAAGTAAGATAAACATTAGCATATATGTGCCCATATGTGTCCAGAAGTATCTTGCTAGTATCCACCTTCCTTTCGTCAACAATATTGAGGTGAATAACATGTGCCTATCGCAATCCAATAAGGACATTCCATAGTTTCAAAGCATTTGAGCTTAAATCTGGATAAAGTGATAAAATCCTATAGAGGTCTTGTCTGAACAACCTTAATTCCTTAACATAAAATACAGTACGTGATAAAATGCATCCATAAATCAAAATCAATTATGATATAATATATGTTGCATCTTCCAAGCATCAGTGTCTATAGGATCCAATAATACATCGAGTAGTTTTACATATTTTATAAATAAATACTTGCATATTGCACCAAGTATTCTATATGAACACTTATTACTGAGTAGCATAGCTTTCACATGTTCCAAAATATTTAGTATGGCTAAATCATTGAGCCAGGTTTCAAAGCTAAGTGGAGGTTTTCAGATATGTTGTGGCAAGTGCTCGAGTGAAAGGTTTCCATGCTGTTAATATGTGTGTGCACATCCTCAGATGTCCAATTTCATAGATCGACTTCTGTGGAATGAATTTGCTCATATGACATGTATCAATTTTCCACTCGGATCTGCAGCTCTCCAATAAGTTTTTAGTTGAGGCTTGGGGTTCGGTCATGCCAAAAGTGGAACAAACAATTAGAGCGTGAATGGAATTGGAGATAAGAAAAATAAGCAGGTTATATTCATAAAATTGTAGAGCCTGAAACCAAATCCTTTGTGTATATTGAGATCCAAGGCAGTACTATCATTGAACATCACTGAATGTTAAAACAGTTCCATAACAACTAAAGACTTGACATCAGAACCAAGCACCTAATTAATCTTCTCCAAAAAAGTAACTTATAGTGGATTCAGAAGTTACCAATTGAACGATCTCTCGCAAAGTTAATGAGAAGCTTGACAGGTTGTGTCCCTTATCACTTAATTCACGTTGCCATGTCAACTGCGCAGGTTGCCCGGGATCAACCCCATGCTAGAAGAGGACATAAAAGTTATATTTGAGATGAACTAAAAAAAATTAGCTATATATAAACGGAAAAGAAAAATAAAAAAAGTAAACACAGGCCAGTATACTGATTATTGGTATTCATTATGCATCCACCAAAGAGCAGTTTAGTAGAAGCATCAAAATCTAACACCTACAATGCTATGGAGCCCGAGAAAGAAGAAGTCTAGATACAATACATGAAGAGGATAAGGGAGTTTCTAAGAAATACAGGTAGAATTCATAAATAGATTGAGAGACTTATTTCACTATTGTTTTAACAGAGGCATAAACTACTCTTGAAGGATGCAATCAATAGTGTTTAATAACCATGAAAAGTTGCTTTTAACTTTGTCAGTTTCAAACGAGTACATGTAAGGAATAAAAGGCTAGCAGTGACCTTAAGCTTTGACAATAGTCAAACATGTGAAACCTTACCACAAGCACATCGGCCTCCGAGAGATTATGTTTGGATGCAAGGTCATTCTCCCCATTAACCAATCCATTCCCAAACATCTTAATCCAGCCTAACTGGTTATGCTGAAACCATCAAACACAACAACATATAAGAACTTCCATATGAAATTCAAAGATATAAGAAGGGGGGAAAACAAAAACAGAAGAAAAAATCAGTGATAATTAGAAGTCCAGACTAATCTATAAACACTTTCCTTGATAAAGAAAAAAAAGACCATGTTAGCTAATTAATACCTCTCCTCAGATACAATATATGGAATATGGAAGTTAAAAGAACACTTGAATATTCTAGTATTCAAACAAGAGTCAAATAGACAAGGGTACTGTATTCCTAGTCTTACGAAGCTGTCGATTAGAATCAAACATGTAGTTATCAATCATCTATTGATAAGCAATATGCTTAAACAACAGCAATAGTTTATAATGAATATCTTTCTTGAAAGGAACAGTTGGATTAAAAGCAAACAATTCCATTTCTATTAGTCAGAATATTACAAGTAAATAAGCAAATGGCAAGAATATAGTACATATGTTGATGCTTCTTCGTGTAAAATTTCATTTTCCTCGCAACTGTCTATATCTAATTCATTCAACTGTTGTCACTACTTTCATACTTCTAACACCAAAAAACATAGAATTGGCTGAATGCGCTTTAAAATATGCTCAGGTTGAAGAAGCATATAACCATTTGGAAACACTCTACTGTATTAGCCTAACATATAAGACAACTACGAAGAGTAATATATATATGTGGTTCCTTCACAAACAATACATAAATAAAAAGTCTTCTGATCTAACCAAATAATAAATAAATAAATAAATGCAATGGGGAAGAAATGGCTTTCCGGTGCCAGGAGGGTCCCACTAATGCATGGCCTAGGGAGGGTCAAGATGTAAGCAGCCTTCCTATAGTCGCAGATACATCGCAATTCTAATTTCCAACATCTCCCCTCCAATATATGGAGGGCGTCACTGTTCCGTGAAGTTCTCGCAACTGCAGGGAGAGGGTCAAGACCTACGCGGCGCTAACCCACCCCCCCCCCCACCCCCCCCCCCCACCCCCCCCCCCCCACACACACACACACAACCACCACCTGATATATGGAGAAGCTTCATTTTCGTGGCTCGTGATACAAGTTCCAAGTTTTTTTTTGCCAATACATTATAATTCTAACTTCCCTAGCACAATATCTAAGGACTTCGCGGTGCTGATGCAAGCCTCCGGCTATCGCAGGCCCACGAGGAGAGTCCGTCACCACGACAATCCGTGTGATCGTAATGTCTATAAAGGTTCTGAATCTTCAACAGATTCAGATTCAGAACCCCGATTCCGCAACACACTAAACAATGTTTTCCCAATCGAACGGCATCATAATCAAACGCCATTCGTTTCCTACAATCATTGTCTATCGCCATTAGAACATTGTCGGCAAATCGAAATGACTGCTCCAACCATCAAATAAAATAAAACACTATTTTCATCAACAACATATCGAGATCAAATATTTTAAAAAAAAAAAATCCAATCTTGATCAAAAGAAGAGCAGTAAATTTAAAATTTGGAACCCTAACCTGAGAATTTTGGGGGAGGGAAAGGAGGACGAACGAATGATTTCGAGAGAGAAAATGGTAGTTTCCGCAGAGTATTTATTTCAGTTGGAGATTTCCTTCCACTGGAAGGGGGTGGGGCCCACCCGACCCGTGTGATTCCCTGCCTGGTGGCTGTTAATCGGATCGGACGGCCCACATTCGAAGATTCCGTTTTGGCCAGGTCAATGGCTGGTGTGTGGGCCCATCATCATTTGGACACCCGACGTTTGCTTTCCAATTTGCAAGGATTTGCCATGACATAACTCATAAGTCTTTAGATATTTATAGAGATGGTTTTGTCTTATTTTCAACAATTTTATATGTCGGCTGTGTTTGATTGGGGTTTTTTTCCCTGAAAATATTTCCGCCATAAATTTTCCTACAATTGTAGTGTTTGATAGCTTATATTTTTCATTAAATTATTTTTCAAAAAACTAGCATGTTTTATATTTTTTTCTAAAATGGTGAAAAATAAAACTTGTCCAACCCATAGAAAAATATTATTTTCCATAAAAAATAACTATTTTTCGTGGAAAATAATGACAATCAAACACTCAAATTATGTTTTCCATGAAATTTTTTTAAAATTCCATAAAAAAAATTTCTAGGAAAATAATTTTATGGAATTAATTTCTTTTCCACATATTTTTCACCTTCCAATCAAACACACCCGTAGAGACTTTTGTCTTTGTTTTTTATTTGTTTTGTTTTTTTTTTCCCTATGATAAGGCTTATTTCTAATTTTGGGAATAGTTGTTACTTGTTGACATGTAGCGATTTGGATGTCTAGTTTGATTGATGCTTCCCGCGTCCCTTTTACTTGTTCTAATTATATATGAACTTATAGTCTCTATGTGTCATGTCTTTCTTTTTCAATCACATAGCATAACTGTTAAGGACATCCGATCCTCCTTTGCAACATGCCTTCAAGCAATAAGCATCTTTTTTTTTGAAAAAAAAATAATAAAATCAAGCCTTTTTTTACACAAATACAAATATTTCTTAAAACTATTTTTCTCTAATTCTCTCTTCATCAAAACTACAAAGACCATACAAAAATATTACTTTTACTTTTTTAAATTAATTTTCAGATTTAAGTAATAATAATCATTTTGTAAAAGTATAAAATAATTTTATAACTCCTTTTTTAAAAATTATTTTAAACTCAAAATTTAAACTTATCCAAGCAAATTTGTTTCATCTTACTCCATTTATGATCCAACATATATTGCCCAATTGAAGATCTATATGATATTCTCGTCGCTTTACTCAAATTAATTACCAAAATATTCTGTGGATGATTATATAGATGATCTTGAAAGTACTATTAAAGCATTTTTCTAAAACCAACAAATCTTGCTTGATTTTCTGGGTAAATAGGATTGATTACTTTAAGTCTTTAACCTTGGGTTAGCTTAAAATAATCCAAAGGAAGATGGATAACTTTACTCTCTTTTTTAATTAATTTAAAAAGTTTATTAGCAATTAAGGAGATCTCAAAAACTAATATGCAAAAAATCAAATATTAGCAATTAAGTAGATCTGAAAAACTTATACGCAAAAATCCAACATTAAAATCATTGTCTCGGACCGGCCGGTTGAACCGGTTCAACCGTGAACCGGTAGTTTTTCTGGTCCGGTTCAGCATTGACCTAGTATTTTGTAAAAAACTGATATTTTTATAAAAAAAAATAGTGTCCATAAGAGATTAAACTTGGACCATTTAGATTAACCCACTGGGTTCAAATCGTACCAGTCTATACTGGGGTTTATTACTCATTTTTGTACTTGCTGTTTTATTTTCCAATTATTTCTTCAATTGAGAGAAAGAAAAAGAGTAGTAGGAATTCTCTTATCCCATTCGGAAGGATATCATCCTCATAATTATCCATGACTGTTTTTGTCTATAGCATGACCACTTGATGAAATGTGGAGGAAAGTGAGGGAAATGGCCGATACTACTGGAAGGATTCCTCTTTGGCTGATAGGTACTGTAGCTGGTATTCCTGTGATCGGTTTAGTAGGTATTTTCTTTTACGGTTCATATTCCGGGTTGGGTTCATCTCTGTAGGAACCAGATTGTAGATATGAAAAAGTAAGAACTCAGCGGGACCCTACTCCCCCTCTAATCAAACAAAAGGGTAAGGTCCCGCTGAGTTCTTACTCTTAGAACGAGACTTTTATCTATTCCATAACATACAAATTAGAAAGTTATCCAGTCAACATAAGAAAAATATTTGATTCGTAGAAATGAGAAAACGGATCTTTTGCTCTGATGTCTCAAACCGCCCTATTCCTTTGTTTCTTATGATGTTTTTGAAAAATAGAATTTAATCCGCTTTTCAAGCAAAAGAGTAAAAGTCCAATTATTTGAAGAATTTTTCTTTTATAAGTTATAAGTTGAAGTTAATTGAATATGAATAATAGAAGAAGTTCTATTTGCTCAATGAATTATTTCCCTCTACCCCTCCTTTGTTTGTCCACTACTTCTTATGAATCTAAACAAAAGAATTTCTATAGACCCGGAAAAGAAGAAATAGTAATCTTTGATGAACAGGATAAAAATCATTATTATTTCGATACAAGACGACACAAGAGAAAGGGTAGAAAATCCTTTCTCTTGTGTCAAATAGAAGATTAGGAAGACTCGTAATCCCCCCTCTCCTAGAAGTATTTATTCTTCCTTTCATTTGTCCCGTCTTGCCGTAAGTAAATAAGTCATTCAGAAAGTGAAAAAGTAAAAAGAAAAATGAATTAATGAAGGGTTGGTCCTTACCGGAAACTTGAGTAAAGAGTAGTTCTTTGTAGGGTTTTATCGAACGAAGTGATAAAAAAAAAAAAAAGAACCCCTTCTGTAACTACTTGAGCCGGATGAGAGGAAACCTTCACGTCTGATTTTAAAGGGGGGGAATCCAATCCTATAGGAACCTATCTCGATTTTTCTTTTGCTAGGCCCATAGCTAAAAAACCTACTTTCTTACGATTACGAGGTTCATTCGAATATGAAATCCAATCCCGGAAATACAGCATCCCACTTTTTTTTACTACCCAAGGCTTCGAAACATTTCGAAATCGAGAAATCTCTACAGGAAGTATAGCTATGGTGTTTTCGGCCAATTTGGCTATTCAGCAAATAAATGGAAGTTTTATCTATCAATATCTATGGTCTTGGACCATCAATAATGATTTTTCTTTAGAATTCGGACACTTGATCGATTCACTTACTTCTATTATGTCAATATTGATTACTACTGTTGGAATCATGGTTTTTATTTATAGTGACAATTATATGTCTCACGATCAGGGATATTTGAGATTTTTTGCTTATATGAGTTTTTTTAATATTTCTATGTTGGGATTAGTTACTAGTTCCAATTTAATACAAATTTATATTTTTTGGGAACTTGTGGGAATGTGTTCGTATTTATTAATAGGTTTTTGGTTCACGCGACCCGTTGCAGCAAGTGCTTGTCAAAAAGCTTTTGTAACCAACCGTATAGGAGATTTTGGTTTATTATTAGGAATTTTAGGTTTTTATTGGATAACTGGTAGTTTCGAATTTCGAGATTTGTTCGAAATAGTTAATAATTTGCTTCATAATAATGGAGCCAATTCTTTATTTGTTACTCTGTGTGCCTCTTTTTATTCCTTGGTGCAGTTGCGAAATCCGCACAATTTCCCCTTCACATATGGTTACCTGATGCTATGGAAGGACCTACACCCATTTCGGCTCTTATACACGCAGCTACTATGGTAGCAGCAGGGATTTTTCTGAGGTCCTGCGGAAAAATAGCTCGACGCCAGAATGATAAAAAGCTTAACACCTCTTATTTGACTTTTAAAATATGAAAAAGATCAAAATCAAAAATGCAAAGGTCGTCTTATTTAAAACCCCAATTATGACATCTCTTCTCTCCCACTTCACACCTGGGAACGCACTGTTCTTATAGAGAGAAACGCGCTTTCCCATCTTCCTTCTTAACCCGAAACGAAATGGCTGAGGAGAGGTTCCTCTTTGAGGGTACTCCTGGGAACAGATCCAGTGGAGACGGGGTGGGGCCTGTAGCTCAGAGGATTAGAGCACGTGGCTACGAACCACGGTGTCGGGGGTTCGAATCCCTCCTCGCCCACAACCGGCCCAAAAGGGAAGGACCTTTACCTCTGGGGGTAAGAAAATCATGATCGGGATAGCGGACGCAAAGCTATTGAACTTGGGTATGGTCTTTTGTCGAAAAAAGTACTCCACATTATTAGTTCACCTTTAGAGTAATACCTTCTGGTGTTGTTCTCCTAAGAGTCATACCAGAAGGGGTTGTGCTCCTTCATAAATGTATGATTGACTTGCCTTCATTCTTATTTGAGACTTCTAGTCGACTTGATTGATCGGAACATAGAACTTACATTAAGACAAGGCCTACCTTCTCAGTTAAAGCATTGGTTTATACATTCCTTTTAGTCTCGACTTTAGGGATAATTTTTTTCGCTATCTTTTTTCGAGAACCGCCCAAGGTTCCTACTAAAAAAACGAAATGATTTTTCATTATCTCAACTGAAGTTGAAGTAATGAGTCGACCGATATAATATGGTCGGCTCATTACTTCAACTAGTCTAGTCTCCGTGTTCTTCGAATGGATCTCTTAATTGTTGAGAGGGTTGCCCAAAAGCGGTATATAAGGCGTACCCGGTAAAGCTTACAAGTAAACCAGATATGGAGATGGCGACTAGGGTTGCTGTTTCCATTTTGAGATAATTTCAAGATCACAATGGATCTACGATAAGATCGTTTATTTACAACTACAACGGAATGGTATACAAAGTCAACAGATCTCAACCAATGATTAAATAGGATTTATGGCGACACAAACCGTTGAAGGTAGTTCTAGATCTAGGCCAAGACAAACTAACGTAGGGAGTTTATTGAAACCATTGAATTCAGAATATGGTATGAGCAAGAGGCTTCGAGAAAACTAGTGTTTTCTGAATTATATTCCGCCAGTAAGCAAACAAAAAATCCATGGGTATTTGAACCCGAGTATCCGGGAAAAAGCAGAATATTTGATGGAAGAACATGAGATCTTTTTAAGCAACCTGTTCAAATAGGGAAGTCCTATATCCTAAAATTAATTCATCAAGTTGATGATAAAATCCATGGACGTTCGAGTGGACATTACGCACTTGTTACACAGCAACCCCTTAGAGGAAGGGCCAAGCAAGGGGGACAACGAGTAGGAGAAATGGAAGTTTGGGCTCTAGAGGGATTTGGTGTTGCTCATATTTTACAAGAGATGCTTACTTATAAATCTGATCATATTAGAGCTCGTCAAGAAGTACTTGGTGCTACGATCATTGGAGGAACAGTACCCAACCCCGAGGATGCTCCAGAATCTTTTCGATTGCTCGTTCGAGAACTACGATCTTTGGCTCTAGAACTGAATCATTTCCTTGTATCTGAGAAGAACTTCCAGATTAATAGGAAGGAAGCTTGATCTGAATGAATCAGAATTTCTATTCTATGATCGACCGGTATAAACATCAACAACTTCGAATTGGACCGGTGTCTCCTCACCAAATAAGGGCTTGGGCTAACAAAATCCTACCCAATGGAGAAATAGTTGGAGAGGTGACAAAACCCTATACTTTTCATTATAAAACCAATAAACCGGAAAAAGATGGATTGTTTTGTGAAAGAATCTCTGGACCCATAAAAAGTGGAATTTGTGCTTGTGGAAATTATCGAGCGATCAGAGCTGAAAAAGAAGACCCGAAATTTTGTGATATTTCAGTTGTTACAACTATATGTCAGTCATATAGTGACTTTTTCTTGGGATCTTGACAATACGAAGCAATAAGTTGGTTATTCGTTTTTAGTTTTTATAGTTATTAAGTTCAGAGTGGGGTTCTTTTTTTTTTTATCCCAATTCTAAACTATACTATAAAGAAAA
>JANAVB010008599.1:21953661-21958661 GCA_029216955.1 Iris pallida
TTGAACCGATGACTTACGCCTTACCATGGCGTTACTCTACCACTGAGTTAAAAAGGCCCTATTTAATTCATGAATTAGTCATTTTCTATTATGGAGTCTAATGCATATATGTATATATGCATTAGTCTAGTACTATAGGTATATATGTACATAATCAAATTACGAGAAGCTTCATAAAGTGCTTCCCGAGGAGTTAAGCTTCCATTCGTCCATATTTCTAGAAAAAGTATTTCTTGTTTTTCATTACCATTCCCATAATTCGCATTTCGAATAGGCATGGATACAGCATCTATAGGATAACTTCCATCTTGAGAGTTATTTGTGGGGTTTGTACGATATCCGCGATCTCTCTTGATTTGTAATCCAATACATAAATCAATCGGTTCCGTCAGGTTAGCTATATGCTGTGTTGTGTCAACTATTTCTACAGAAGGTGGTGAGATGATATCTTGAGCGGTTACGTATCTAGGACCCCTGACGAAAATGGATGCGTCTCTAACTCCATACAGATTACTTCTCAATACAATTTCTTTCAAATTTATTAAAATTTCATGTACTGATTCTTCAATACCCACTATTGTAGAATATTCATGCGGCACCTTCCCAGACTTTGCACGTGTGATACATGTTCCTTCTATTTCCCCAAGTAAAGCCCTTCGCATGGCAATACCTATTGTATCGGCTTGACCTTTCATAAGTGGGGACAGAATGAAACGACCATAATAAAGACGCTTACTGTCTACTCTTGATTCAACACATTTCCACTGTAGTGTTCGAGTGGATCTGTTACTTCCTCTCGAACCATACTAATATTATTATTTGATCAGATCATTGAATCATTTATTTCTCTTGAAATACGTTTAATTCTTATTTCTACACACGTCTTTTTTTAGGAGGTCGACATCCATTATGCGGCATAGGTGTTACATCACGCACGAAACTTAATAGTATACCACTTCTACGAATGGCTCGTAATGCTTGTTCTTGTTTCTTTAGTACCTTTAGTAGTTCCTATACCTGTTATGTTTCTTGGATTATTTACAAGTGGTATTCAAGCTCTTATTTTTGCAACTTTAGCCGCGGCTTATATAGGGGAATCCATGGAAGGTCATCATTGATTAGCTTTCGAAATAGTCTTTTTTTTAGATTATCCCAATTCCGGAAATGCACGGTTCAAGATAATCTACTCGGTTCTTGGTTGGGGAACATAATAGATACAAATACGTATGTATATACGATTAGAGTTGTAGGGGGAAAGATAGACTTACGAAATTGTGAAAAAAAAAGATGGATTGGAGGGTCATGGTAGATATATGGTAATGTCTATAAGTCTGCCCAGACCCTGTATATCTTTCGAAGAAAGATTCTAGAATCCGATTCCATATAAAATATGGGTGGTTTACGTTATGAAAGAAACTAATGTATATGTGATATTAGATATATACTAGTTATATAAATAGCTATTTTGCTTCAATCTTTTCTTTACAACACAAAAATTAAAGATCTAGTTACGATTGGAAATAGATTTTTGTATCTTCATCCATAGATCCTTTACTCATACTCATTGAATTGGAAGATTTGATCCAATAAAAAAAATTTTGCTTCGCGACTCCATAATCCCATTTTTTTATTCAATTTCGAATTGACCTTTGGATACAAATCGTGAGAATGTATATGATTCCTCAAATCAAATATGCTATTGAGGGTAAAAGGATTAATCCTTTTTAAGAAATAAAGTTTTTGATCGGAATATGAAAAAATTTGCTCAATTCGCTTCTGATCTCGATAAAGCTACTCAGAATCAATTGGCAAGGGGTCAACGATTACGTGAGTTGCTCAAACAATCCCAATCAGACCCTCTTACGGTGGAAGAGCAGATAGCTACCATTTATACTGGAGCGAATGGATATCTTGATCCGTTAGGAATTGGACAGGTAAAGAAATTTCTCATTCAATTACGTAACTACTTAAAAAATAATAAACCTCAATTCCAAGAAATTCTATCTTCTACCAAGACATTTACCGAGCAAGCAGAAACCCTTTTGAAGGAAGCTATTCAGGAACAGATCGAACTGTTTCTACTTGATCGAATTTTTTATTTCGTATATTCTTCTTTTTTAGTAGTAGAATTTAGATAGAATTTGGAGTTTATCCTTATCGGATCATTACAAAATTTTGTTTTGATTTGTGTGGAAGAGGACAAAAGAAATTAACATACATTTATAGTTGGGTCTAGTGAATAAATGGATAGAACCTCTTGGTTCCAATTCTGGTAAAAAAAAAAGCAACGAGCTAATATTCTTAATTTGAATAATTACCCGATCTAATTAGATGTTAAAAATAAATTAGTTCCTGGTGGGGGAAGGGGTTCTCTTGTGAGTGGACCGTTGATTCTTTTTCTTAAAAAAAAATCCTAACTATTCCATATTATCGATTGGAGACAGATGTGTAGAAGAAACAGTATACTGATAAAAAAATTTGTTCCAAAATCAAAAGAGCGATTAGGTTGCAAAAATAAAGGATTTTCGACCCTCTTGTAATTATAACGAAGATAAACCACTCGGTTGGATAGAAGAAGAGAGGAAAAAGATCTGTTGAGTGGACTCCTCGTTTCCGGGGGTATATATTTTTTTCTTACTATATACATAATAGATACCCTGTTTTGACCATATTGCACTATGTATTATTTGATAACCTAAGAAATGTTCCTGCTAATAGTTCAAGTAGAAATGTAACTAAATGGAAGAATTACAAGGATATTTAGAAAAGGATAACTTCCATCTTGAGAGTTATTTGTGGGGTTTGTACGATATCCGCGATCTCTCTTGATTTGTAATCCAATACATAAATCAATCGGTTCCGTCAGGTTAGCTATATGCTGTGTTGTGTCAACTATTTCTACAGAAGGTGGTGAGATGATATCTTGAGCGGTTACGTATCTAGGACCCCTGACGAAAATGGATGCGTCTCTAACTCCATACAGATTACTTCTCAATACAATTTCTTTCAAATTTATTAAAATTTCATGTACTGATTCTTCAATACCCACTATTGTAGAATATTCATGTGGCACCTTCTCAGACTTTGCACGTGTGATACATGTTCCTTCTATTTCCCCAAGTAAAGCCCTTCGCATGGCAATACCTATTGTATCGGCTTGACCTTTCATAAGTGGGGACAGAATGAAGGCATAATGACAGATCGAGAAGCTCGACTAGAAAGAATTGGAGGAGAAATTTTGTGTTATATATGGTGATCCTACTCTGGTATCCTAATTTTATCTCTAACTTCCTATTTGTTTGTGAAATAGAGAGGAAAGGTGAGTTATATAACTCTTCCTCCATTAGTTGATACTTCAAGGGAGGTTTACCTGGAATGAAAGAACAAAAATTGATTCATGAAGGTTTAATTACTGAATCACTTCCCAACGGTATGTTCCGGGTCCGTTTAGATAATGAAGATCTAATTTTAGGTTATATTTCAGGTAGGATCCGGCGCAGTTTTATACGGATACTGCCAGGGGATAGAGTCAAAATTGAAATAAGTCGGTATGATTCAACCAAGGGACGTATAATTTATAGACTTTGCAGCAAAGATTCGAACGATTAGATGATTTTTGAAAAAATTCCTTTCATAGGGATACAATTCAAAGTTAAAAAATACAAGGAAGGAGCCCTCGACCCGCAACAGATAGAGGAGGATTTATTCAATCACATAGTTTGGGCTCCTAGAATATGGCGCCCTTGTGGCAATCTATTTGATTGTATCGAAAGGCCCACTGAATTGGGATTTCCTTATTGGGCCGGGCCCTTTCGGGGCAAGGGGATCCTTTATCATAAAGAGGATGAACTTAAAGAGAATGATTCGGAGTTCTTGCAGAGTGGAACCATGCAGTACCAGACACGAGATAGATCTTCCAAAGAACAAGGCTTTTTTCGAATAAGCCAATTTATTTGGGACCCTGCGGATCCATTCTTTTTCCTATTCAAAGATCAGCCCTTTGTCTCTGTGTTTTCACGTCAAGAATTCTTTGCAGATGAAGAGATGTTAAAGGGGATTCTTACTTCCCAAACAAATCTTCCTGCATCTATATCTATATATAAACGCTGGTTCATCAAGAATACGCAAGAAAAGCACTTCGAATTGTTGATTCATCGCCAGAGATGGCTTAGCACCAATAGTTCATTATCTAATGGACCTTTCCGTTCTAATACTCTATCCGAGAGTTATCAGTATTTATCAAATCTCTTCCTATCTAAGACAATGATCCCTTCCCATCCAGCGGGTAGAGTTCACTCATCCGGTAGCGAGGGAAAGATGAACAATGAAGCTATAGCTGCTCACCTTTCCTTCGAAGCTGTTAAGCCCACCTTACAATCTTTCTTTCTATCTCAAATTATGGATCTTTGGTGCCAGTGGAGCAAAGGAAGCGGGGGACAAAGTCCTCTATCTACCCAGTTTTTCTATTGAATGAGATCCAGGAGACAGGGCTGGGAGGTATGAGTCGATCGGATGCAGGGAAGCCCAGGCAATCCGTTCCTATCAGTCATTCGTCAGGAAGAGAAAGAATCATCTTTGGAAAGATCATTGTTGAAGGCAGAGAGAGGAGAGAGGCTACTTTCTAACAACCATGCTAGCAGGGGAAGAAAGGGATGCGCGTCCTATTGGAACTTTAGTTCAGTCTTAATTTCGATTTATTTTCTGTAAAATACAATTTCAATAAAATAAAAAGGAGTCTTTATGTCTCGTTACCGAGGACCTCGTTTCAAAAAAATACGCCGTCTGGGGGCGTTACCGGGATTAACTAGTAAAAGACCTAGATCCGGAAGTGATCCTAAAAATCAATTGCGTTCTGGGAAAAGATCGCAATATCGTATTCGTCTAGAAGATTCCCCAACCAAGAACCGAGTAGATTATCTTGAACCGTGCATTTCCGGAATTGGGATAATCTAAAAAAAAAGACTATTTCGAAAGCTAATCAATGATGACCTTCCATGGAT
>JANAVB010008599.1:21961161-21966161 GCA_029216955.1 Iris pallida
GAAATAAATAGACATACTCCTCAATTTACCCAAAACTCCAATCGGAACTCAAGCTCGGATTTCTTTTTTGTTTGAAAAAGTCTAGAATCCAGGTTTTCTTCTTGTGTTATAAGAAACAACAAATAGGGGAAGAAGAAATCTTTTTTTTATTAAAAGATGTTCGTTCATTCCTACTACTTAATCTTAATTTATTCTATCTTCCCGGAGAAGGGACTCCGGGAATTCTTTTCAATCATTTCTATATATTAATATCACTTTAGAATCTCCTTTATTTGAGAATCTTATTGGAAATCATGTAAAGACAATTCTTATTTGATATAGCTATTTGTGCAGTAAATTCTTTTTTTAGGGAAGGGGCAAAAACTCATGTTTTTTGAAAAATGGAGGAAAACCCCCTTTTTTAGAAAAACGGAAATCTGTTACAAAAAAGAGATAGGAATAGAATAGACACATTGATTCTTTTTTCGCAATTTTATTTTTGTTTCCAAAATTTTGTCTAGACAAGATATGCCTTATTTGCAAGATGGAACACCTGTTGATATGGTCTTCAATCCATTAGGAGTACCCTCACGAATGAATGTGGGACAGATATTTGAATGCTCACTAGGGTTAGCGGGGGGTCTTCTAAAGAGACATTATAGAATAGCACCTTTTGATGAGAGATATGAGCAAGAGGCTTCGAGAAAACTAGTGTTTTCTGAATTATATTCCGCCAGTAAGCAAACAAAAAATCCATGGGTATTTGAACCCGAGTATCCGGGAAAAAGCAGAATATTTGATGGAAGAACAGGAGATCTTTTTGAGCAACCTGTTCAAATAGGGAAGTCCTATATCCTAAAATTAATTCATCAAGTTGATGATAAAATCCATGGACGTTCGAGTGGACATTACGCACTTGTTACACAGCAACCCAGGTTCACAGTCAATAACATCTTCACCATCGAGAGTAAGGATCAGTCGAAGAACTCCGTGCATGGATGGGTGGTGAGGACCCATATTAACTATCATGAAATCTTTTCTTGTAGCCGGTACAGTCATATCTTTTCTTCCTTAATTTGTTATTCCATTCCATGAATTTCTCAAAATGAGGTTCATCAAAATGAAAAATCTAATAACTAATAAAAAATTCAAACCAATCTTAAAATTTAAAATTTTCATTAACGAGTTTTTGACTCCCGGATATTTAACTGATCAATTAATTTCTTATAGCGTACCCTATTTTTCTTTGACAAATAATTCAGCAGCCGTTGACGTTTTCCCAGAATTATTCGTAGACCTCTTTGTGATAAAAAATCTTTTTTATGTAATTTCAAATGTAAAGTGAGTCTCCGTATCTTATTGCTAAACCCTAAAACTTGAAATTCAACAGACCCACAGTTTTCTTCTTTTTCTTCTTGTGGAATAACCAACATAAATGCATTTTTGATCATAAAAAACCAATTTTTCTATTTTTTTTCTTTTTATAAGGGCTAAAAACGAATCACTTATTTTGGCTTTTTGACCCCATATTGTAGGGTGGATCTCGAAAGATATGAAAGATCTCCCTCCAAGCCATACATACGACTTTCATCGAATACGGCTTTCCACAGAATTCTATATGTATCTATGAGATCGAGTATGGAATTCTGTTTACTCACTTGAAATTAAGTATCCGTTTCCCTCCTTTTCCTGCTAGGATTGGAAATCCTGTATTTTACATATCCATACGATCGAGTCCTTGGGTTTCCGAAATAGTGTAATGTAAAAAGAAGTGCTTCGAATCATTGCTATTTGACTCGGACCTGTTCTGAAAAAGTCGAGGTATTTCGAATTGTTTGTTGACATGGACAAAGTAAGGGAAAACCTCTGAAATGATTTCAATATTGGACCTTGGACAGATAATAGTTCCGAATCTCTTTAGAAAGAAGATCTTTTGTCTCATGGTAGCCTGCTCGAGTCCCCTTACGAAACTTTGGGTGACCTGAACCAGATACGTATGTGCTCTTTCCCACCCTACTTAGACCATTCCTCTTAGACCGCTTCTCGGACGACTAGTCGCATTCTCAATAGCCATTCTCTTTAGTTGAAAAGGACGAACTACCTTTTTCACCAACAGCTTGTTCTTATTCATGTTTCGGGAATAGTAAGTAGGTACTTATTCTATTTATTAAAGCATATAAGTGCTTGGGTAGTAAAAGAGATCCCTATCCACAAGAAGTGTCGCGTAACGGGAGTAGGATTGCACTCTAAAGGAATCGGTATCCTTTCCCAGGAAGATTGAGGAAAGGAAGTTTTCGAATCACTAACTCAGGTCCATTGTCCAATACTACTCGTCGAAATATGGAGGTACTTATGGCAGAACGGGCCAACCTGGCCTTTCACAATAAAGTGATAGATGGAACTGCTATGAAACGACTTATTAGCAGATTAATAGATCATTTCGGAATGGCATATACATCACATATCCTGGATCAAGTGAAGACTTTGGGTTTCCAACAAGCCACTGCTACATCTATTTCATTAGGAATTGATGACCTTTTAACAATACCTTCTAAGGGATGGCCCATTGGAACCGTATAAACCCATACCCAGAACTCCTATTAATAGAAAAATGGAACCCCCTGCAGTGTACAAAATAAACTTTGTAGCTGAGTACAAACGTTTTTTTCCTCCCCACATGGATAAAAGTAAGTAAACAGGAATTAATTCTAACTCCCACATGATGAAAAAAAGTAAAAGGTCTCGAGAGGAAAACGATCCTATTTGACCACTGTATATTGCTAACATCAGGAAATAGAAAAATTGCGAATTTCGAGTAACCGGCCAAGCTGCTAAAGTAGCTAAAGTAGTGATAAATCCTGTCAGTAAAATAGGCCCTATGGAAAGCCCATCGATTCCCAGTCTCCAGTGAAAATCAAAAATATCTATCCATTTTGAATCTTCCCCCAATTGAACTAACGTATCGTCCAATTGGAAATGATAACAGAATACATAGGTTGTTAGAAGGAGTTCGAGTAAACATATACATATAGTATACCACCTAAATACCTTATTTCCCCTATGAGGAAAAAATAAAATTGAAGAACCCGCAAATTTGAACTCATAATTCATTAGATACTTTTTATGAATGTCAACTAAGTATCGTAAGTAAATTGATCCCGGTTGTTCAATCATTTGATAACCAGAGTCATTCTTTGATAAAGGATCACTATGAGTCAGACTCAATAGAATTTTCTCAATCCTTTTTTCTGTCGTTAAGGTGGAGAACTGAACCAAGAATTCTCTTTCTTCATCATCAATCGAATCGCTGTTCGCGACCCAGGATTCTACTTTATCATCAATCCAATCACCGTTCACGTTTTTTCTTTTTCTTATCAATGAATAGATCTCTTTACTTGCATGACTTAGATGTCTCGTATTTCTCGAAAAAGTGATTCGATTGATGGGATTTGGTATGATACTTATGAGATCGATGAGATTGATATTCAAATATTTCTTCTTAGAACGTATTGATTTGACCCCATAAGCGGGACCACCACCCAATAGCATGTTGCCACCAAAAGCAGAACCCCGTATTTCTTTCAGAGAATCTCCTAATTGTTCCAGAGCAACTAGAAAGAGATTCTTTAACCAGAAAGAATTCAGTTCAGATGTAGGATACCTATCCAGAAGTTTTCGCAACTCAATCATGTATGATGGAATCATCAAAGATTTGATCTTTCCTAACTCTGTCTGTAACTCACTAGAGGCTCGGGAAACAAAGAGAAGATGCATACGAACGAGATATACAGCAACAAGAAGAAGGAAAAGGATTGAATAGAGAAACTCCCGAGCTCTTACGTTTCCATATTAAAGTGAAGTATAGTACTTAATTTTTTTCTTAAATTTAATGCCCATTGGTGTTCCAAAAGTACCTTTTCGGAGTCCTGGAGAGGAAGATGCATTTTGGGTTGACGTATAGTACGACTTGTCAGACATATTGGGTTATACGGGATTTACCCATTTTCTCACCCGATCGAGATATCCTCCGTTTCGCCCAAGAAATATTGTAAATATTGTATTGATTGAACCATTAATCATTCAGAGCGTGAAGTGAAATTAGATCAATTTATATTGAGGATAAATATTATCAATTAGAAGAATTTATGGTTGACTTGGACTAATAAAATAAAGTATCCAGGCTCCGTTCAGAAAATCAATATCTTTCTCATTAATTCTACTCTTTCACAAAAGGATCCGAACTAAAATCTTTGGATCTTATCCCAATCTGGTTTGGATAGATATGATACCTGTACAAATGAACATGTATGGGCAAGTAATTCCCATTATTGAATCATTCACAGTCCATATTATTATCCTTACGTTTACAAAGAAAGTCTTCTTTTTGAATGAAGATCTAAAACTAAGAAATTACAGGGACTATGCCAAATTTGTTAATGCTTTGGTAGTCTCTTTAATTTACATAGATACAAGTACTCGACTAGGATGGTGCGCGGTTCTCTTTCTCAACAATGTCTTTTTCATTTGATCCAATAGCGTTCCGTTAGATAGGAAGAGATTTGATAAATACTGATAACTCTCGGATAGAGTATTAGAACGGAAAGGTCCATTAGATAATGAACTATTGGTGCTAAGCCATCTATGGCGATGAATCAACAATTCGAAGTGCTTTTCTTGCGTATTCTTGATAAACCAGCGTTTATATATAGATATAGATGCAGGAAGATTTGTTTGGGAAGTAAGAATCCCCTTTAACATCTCTTCATCTGCAAAGAATTCTCGACGTGAAAACACAGAGACAAAGGGCTGATCTTTGAATAGGAAAAAGAATGGATCCGCAGGGTCCCAAATAAATTGGCTTATTCGAAAAAAGCCTTGTTCTTTGGAAGATCTATCTCGTGTCTGGTACTGCATGGTTCCACTCTGCAAGAACTCCGAATCATTCTCTTTAAGTTCATCCTCTTTATGATAAAGGATCCCCTTGCCCCGAAAGGGCCCGGCCCAATAAGGAAATCCCAATT
>JANAVB010008599.1:21986161-21988661 GCA_029216955.1 Iris pallida
ATAGATCCGGAGATTCCCGAATAGGTCAACCTTTCGAACTGCTGCTGAATCCATGGGCAGGCAAGAGACAACCTGGCGAACTGAAACATCTTAGTAGCCAGAGGAAAAGAAAGCAATTCTTGATACTTTACTTAAGGATCATGAATATGGATTGTTAGAAAGATCAGAACAGAACGAATGAGAAACATATAGATAGAGCAAAAAAAATTGATTTTTTCTCTTTATTTATACGGATCAGACATTTCTGTTTCTGTAGGACGAATTTATTATATCATACTCATGGAGCGGTGGATTACGAGTCTTCCTAATCTTCTATTCGACACAAGAGAAAGGATTTTCTACCCTTTCTCTTGTGTCGTCTTGTATCGAAATAATAATGATTTTTATCCTGTTCATCAAAGATTACTATTTCTTCTTTTCCGGGTCTATAGAAATTCTTTTGTTTAGATTCATAAGAAGTTGTGGACAAACAAAGGAGGGGTAGAGGGAAATAATTCATTGAGCAAATAGAACTTCTTCTATTATTCATATTCAATTAACTTCAACTTATAACTTATAAAAGAAAAATTCTTCAAATAATTGGACTTTTACTCTTTTGCTTGAAAAGCGGATTAAATTCTATTTTTCAAAAACATCATAAGAAACAAAGGAATAGGGCGGTTTGAGACATCAGAGCAAAAGATCCGTTTTCTCATTTCTACGAATCAAATATTTTTCTTATGTTGACTGGATAACTTTCTAATTTGTATGTTATGGAATAGATAAAAGTCTCGTTCTAAGAGTAAGAACTCAGCGGGACCTTACCCTTTTGTTTGATTAGAGGGGGAGCCTTCCTTTTTTGTAGGCCTATTGTCTAGTACTAGAAATGGGATACAAGTAATGAATTCCGGACCTCCCGCAAAAACAGTATAAACAAAGCAAGTAAAGGGATTTAAATAATTTTTTGATCATACATTACATAACATAATTATATTGATCAACAAGAATTCTGCGCTTTTTACTAACTTGATGTTAAGTAATCTCTAGATCTAGAAATTCATTTCATACAATTGAACCTTTTCAAACTGTTTCTTTTTAAGAACCAAAAAGATTTGTGCCAAAATAACGGATGCAAAGAAGAATAAAAGACCTTGGACGCGTAATGGATCTTGAAGCACTATTTCCGCATCTCCCTGACCAAAACCTCCCACGTTTGGATTGCTTGTTAATGGTTGATCAAGCTTGATGGATTCCCCCTCTGAAACAAGAAGTTCTGGTCCTGGAGGTATAATATCAACTACTTGGTGTCCATCCGATGCATCAACTATGGTTATTTCATATCCCCCCCTTTCTTGCAGTTTTGGCTTGTATATTCATAATGATACCATGAGTGCTTTAGGACGTCCCCAAGATATGTTTTCAGATACCGCTATACAATTACAACCCATCTTTGCTCAATGGGTACAAAACACCCATGCTTTAGCACCTGGCGTAACAGCTCCCGGTGCAGCAACAAGTACTAGCTTAACTTGGGGAGGTGGTGAGTTAGTAGCAGTAGGCGGCAAAGTAGCTTTATTACCTATTCCATTAGGAACTGCAGATTTTTTGGTCCATCACATTCATGCATTTACGATACATGTAACTGTATTGATACTACTGAAAGGTGTTCTGTTTGCTCGTAGTTCCCGTTTGATACCTGATAAAGCAAATCTAGGTTTTCGTTTCCCTTGTGATGGACCGGAAAGAGGGGGGACATGTCAAGTATCTGCCTGGGATCATGTTTTCTTAGGTCTATTCTGGATGTACAATGCAATTTCGGTAGTCATTTTCCATTTCAGTTGGAAAATGCAGTCGGATGTTTGGGGTACCATAAGTGATCAAGGGGTAGTAACTCATATCACAGGAGGAAACTTTGCACAAAGTTCTATTACTATTAATTGGTGGCTCCGGGATTTCTTATGGGCACAGGCATCTCAGGTAATTCAGTCTTATGGTTCTTCATTATCTGCATATGGTCTTTTTTTCTTAGGTGCTCATTTTGTTTGGGCTTTTAGTTTAATGTTTCTATTCAGCGGCCGTGGTTATTGGCAAGAACTCATTGAATCCATCGTTTGGGCTCATAACAAATTAAAAGTTGCTCCTGCTACTCAGCCTAGAGCCTTGAGCATTGTACAAGGACGTGCTGTAGGAGTAACCCATTACCTTCTGGGTGGAATTGCCACAACATGGGCATTCTTCTTAGCAAGAATTAAAAAACAAAAATCGTCCTTTTGTGTTTTTTTTCGCATTTTATCTCTATGATGAGAGTATACCTTAGCTCCTTGCC
Organism: Iris pallida; assembly: GCA_029216955.1. Taxonomy (NCBI): domain Eukaryota; kingdom Viridiplantae; phylum Streptophyta; class Magnoliopsida; order Asparagales; family Iridaceae; genus Iris; species Iris pallida. Next base: position 21,988,467 of record JANAVB010008599.1, read on the forward strand.
AAGGTTTCAGACAGAAGGGAAATAGAATCTTTATCTGAATACCGTCTGTTAACCAATTTTGGGAAATTCCGTTTTTGATAATTGAACACCACTATAGGTGCAAAAAATATGTGCTTCTCTATTCCATTCCTTCAAATCTTCGTACCACTCAGGGAATTGGAATAATAGCATGCGGCCCACATTTTTAGCTATTAT
>JANAVB010008599.1:21996161-21998661 GCA_029216955.1 Iris pallida
GGTTTTTCAATTCTTGTGATAGCAATGTTGAGTCTCCGGTTCACAGAATGAAACTCTTTTTGTACATTCATCTGTAATTCTTCGACCCCTCGTGCTCGACCCTCTATTAATAAATTTGGGAAGCCAATATGGATTATGACTTGGATCAAATCGATTCTTTTTTGAATTTCTATGCGTGCAATTCCTTCGAAACCTGAGGATATTTTTCTATTTTTTTGTACATAGTTCTTGATACAATTTCTTATTTTCTCATCCTCCTGTAGACCCACGGAAAAATGTTTTGGTTGGGCGAACCAAAAAGAATGATGATTTTGGGTTGTACTAAGTCTGAAACCAAGTGGATTTATTTTTTGTCCCATATTTTTTTTTATTATCTTTCCATTCTTTTTTTTCTAAATAGAAATTTACATTTTTTTTAGATGAATCTAAGATTTAGATTTCTCTTTTAATACAATTCTTATATGACAAGTTGGTCTTTTTATTGGAAAACTACGTCCTCGAGCTCTAGGTCTTAACTTTTTCACAAAAGGACCCCCATTGACTTCGGCTTTACTAATGAATAAATCAGCTTCGTTCAAACCCATATTATGACTAGCATTTGCTGCTGCAGAATAAACTAATTTTAAAATAGGAAAAGATGCTCGATAAGGCATGAGTTCCAGTATCATAAGTGTTTCCTCATAAGAACGACCACGAATTTGATCAATTACTCTTTGCACTTTGAAAACAGACATAGGTATATGTTGAGCTAAAACTTTTACTTCTTTTTCTCTACTCGAATATGAGTTTCCGCGGCCGAATCCATTTTGAATTTGATAAATGTATTGCTTGTGAAGTATGTGTTCGTGTATGTCCCATAGATTTACCTGTTGTTGATTGGAGATTTGAAAGGAATATTAAAAAGAAACAATTGCTTAATTACAGTATTGATTTTGGGGTTTGTATATTTTGTGGTAACTGTGTCGAGTATTGTCCAACAAACTGTTTATCAATGACTGAAGAATATGAACTTTCCACTTATGATCGTCACGAATTGAATTATAATCAAATTGCTTTAGGTCGGTTACCGATGTCAGTAATTGGGGATTGCTCAATTCAAACAGTTATGAATTCAACTCAAATCAAAATAGACAAAGATAAACCCCTTGATTCAAGAACGATTACCGATTACTAAGATTTTCTTTGGATATAGAGGATCCCAGCTTCTTTTCTTTTGGTTGGTCAGAAACTACATAACTATTGATTGTTTGTTGAGAATTATTCTTTAGATTTAAACTTCAGAATAGATTCTACTTTTCGTTCTTTTTTCGAAATATAAAATTCGAACTAGTTTTTTCTTTGATTGATCACAATTCTGTATATTCCATTTACTATAGAGGTTCCCAGAGAATTCATTAAAGGAATGTTTCCAATAAAAACCGTTTGTTGTTGCATTTCTCTACCGGTTTTCCAAATTAATCCCGCGGGTACATATAATTCAGAAGAATATGTGAGCGATTCACAGCATCTCTTTCTTTTATCAAGGGCTCTACCAATTGATATCTTTCCACAAATAATTGAAATTCCATTTCTTGATCTCTATCTTCAATTTTTGGAAATTTATGAAATTCTTCCGCCAAGCCCCGATTAATGAACCTACAAAATCCCTCAAATTGTATCTGACTAAATCCAGGTATTGTGGACATTCCCTCATTTCCATTACGGAGCATCTTAATCTTAAGTTTCCTCTTTATTGAAAAAATATAAGGAAGACAGAGAGCAAAATAGAATTATAGAGTGCCCGTATTTTTACCGGGAGTGCAGACACAAATTATCTTCGTTTATTGTACGATACACAATAAACTTAATATAATTACCTCGGCAGAGTACTTTTCAGGTTCAGGTTAAACCACACTTTTTCGAATTCCGGCTTTGTTTGTGTATCCTCTAATACTATAGTAATTGGTTGGAAACAACCTATCTCATTCAAATAGCATACTGAATTTGTGATGTATACGTTCTAATCCCAATCCAAGAAGAAGATACTTATTAAATAAAAAAAAGACCAAACAAGCAAGGCCCCCTTTTAGTATTTAGTCAATTTTTGGAATATTCGATTTTTTATACTTAATTTGTCCTTTTTTCCATCTCACTTCTACTGTTTGAATTGGATTTGTGTATGACCCATAGAATACCGGTCATATGATACCTCATAATTGTATGTATTTGTATATATACTATTGTATGTATAAGTAGTAGAATTGTATAAGGAAGATAATAGGTTATAGAAAAGAAAAGTGAAAAAAAAGAGATGAAAATCCAATGATAGGATTTATGATCCAATCAAAAACGGCATTTTTGATTTAGTATGAATAAAAGATTTTTCTATGTTATACTATTTCATTTTCGACGATGAATCGATTTGATAGATCAGATATTGTTATTCATAATATTGATCTGATTCAGTATCATCAGGATGCAATTCATCCCATTGAATTTACAGGAGTCAAATTTATCATCT
>JANAVB010008599.1:22026161-22028661 GCA_029216955.1 Iris pallida
TTCTTCAGAATATTCATTTTTTTATCCGAAAAAGACTCTTATTCTATTTCCATATTCCTTCTAGACCCAAGGACTAAATTCTTACACAAAAATGGAAATAGATCCCTGGGTTCGATACCTTGTTATATAACTTATAACTGGTACTTTAGAGAAATATCAGATAGAGTTGACGAATGAAGCAGTTCATTAACAATTCTCACTTCTTATGGATTTGTTGAGAATGATTCGGATCTAGTTCATGGCCTATTAGAAGTAGAAGGCGCTCTGGTGGGATCCTCACGGACAGAAAAAGATTGCAGTCAGTTTGATAATAATCGAGTGACATTACTTCTTCGGTCCGAACCAAGGAATCAGTTAGATATGATGCAAAATGGATCTTGTTCTCAAATTTATTAGTAACAGTATCTATTAGAAATGAATTCTCTAACATTTGATTCCTTACCGTCGAAGAATTTTTTAGTAAACTTGAAAGATAACCCAGAAAATAGAAAAAATAGTTTGATAATTGGTTTATATGGATCCTGTACGATTGATACCAAAAGTGAAAATAATATTGCCATAAATTGACAAAATTATATTTCCATTTCTTCATCAGGACTCAGAAAATACTGGATCCCCACCCACGCAAGCAAATTGTTGATAAAACTCCAAAATAGCATTTTCTTTTGACCCTATTTTTTTTTCTCCTTATCATTCGAGAAAGACAAGAAAATTTCAGGGTAACAAACATTATCTAGAATATCTCTTAGATTCGAACCCATAGCTGATGATAGAACTAGAATAGATATTTTTTGTTTCCTACTTACACGTGCCCATATCCTTGTTCTTTTATCAATCTCTAACTCTGATCTTCCTCCCCAATCTGATATTATAGTGCTGGTATAGACAGAAATTCCGTTATGATCCAATTCGGAACGTTAAGAAAAAGAATCAACGGTCCACTCACAAGAGAACCCCTTCCCCCACCAGGCACTAATTTATTTTTAACATCTAATTAGATCGGGTAATTATTCAAATTAAGAATATTAGCTCGTTGCTTTTTTTTTTACCAGAATTGGAACCAAGAGGTTCTATCCATTTATTCACTAGACCCAACTATAAATGTATGTTAATTTCTTTTGTCCTCTTCCACACAAATCAAAACAAAATTTTGTAATGATCCGATAAGGATAAACTCCAAATTCTATCTAAATTCTACTACTAAAAAAGAAGAATATACGAAATAAAAAATTCGATTTTTTTCTTATTATTACGACATGCTGTTTTTTCCATTCATCACCTTTCAGGATCAGTCGCGGTCTTATAGACTCTACCAATAGTCTGGACGAATTCGTTGCTTCATCCAAAAATGTGTAAAAGATCATAGTCGCACTTAAAAGCCGAGTACTCTACCGTTGAGTTAGCAACTCAATGCGGAACTGATTGATTAGATTCTAATCCAACGGGGAAACTGATCTTTATCATAAATCTTAGAATACTCCTCTTATAGAACTGAAATAAAAAATAACTAAAAAGAAAAGTCTCTCTTGTCGGGTAATGGAATGTTTTGTTTAACGGATTAGTTACTAGTTGAAATTAGAACTCAAATAAACACGTCACTCTGAACTTAATGAATTAATAGTAATCAAAATTCCTTTTAAATTTATGTCCCTGCTTATTATTATATATTCTATTTTTTTTTCCTAGTCTATATATATGTGATATACACGTAGATATATATTTATATATACATATATATATAATATAAAAAAAAATATATATAAAATAAAAAAATTTATTTGTACCATAAAATGGTATGTAAAAATTATTGACATAATTAAGTATAAAAAATAACGAAAAAGAACGATCTATTTTGATTTGAGAAATATATGTCTTTCACATACAACGATAAAAATGAGTAACTCTTTTTGAATGGCAGTTCCAAAAAAACGTACTTCTATATCAAAAAAACGTATTCGTAGAAATATTTGGAAGAAAAGGGGATATTTTGCTGCAGTAAAAGCTTTTTCTTTAGCTAAATCGATTTCCACTGGGAATTCAAAAAGTTTTTTTGTGCGACAAACAAGTCAAAAAATTTTGGAGTAATCTAAAATTTCACGGCTCGAACAATTTCCCATTTTAGAAGATGGAAAATTTCCATTAACTAATGTATTGCACTTTATTGAATTCCTTATATAGTAGTTAGAATTAGTTGCTGTGGTATGTAGAATAATAATTTTTCTGTCTACTCTGGGTTCTAAATATAATATTCTTTTTTTTTTGCATTCTCATCATCGCATAATCTGGTCCTTTTTTCTACCATATCTAGAAAAACCTTTTCTTTTTCTAGAATTTGGATTCGACTGATCAATTTGTTGTTCAAGTTGTACTTTTTTTGTTCATTGGCAAAAACCCAATAGTTATAGAGATTCCCGTGATATAGTTTTTCTTTCGTGTACAAAGAAATTTTTCGTTCTATCATTTCTGAAAAAGTTGATAAACTGGGGGGATATGTAAAAGA